>JAKCPI010024979.1:0-89871 GCA_023213315.1 Euborellia annulipes
GGACTCATAGTTTTAAATAAGGCTCTTTGCTCTAATGTGATTTTCTAGTCCCTCTCCCCCCCATGTCACAGTTAGTCACATACAAACAAACCCTCCTACAAATATTATGTCACACATAGAACTACCCCCTCCCCCGAATAAAATTTCTTATACAAAATTCTTCATTTCATTTTACTTTTTTTTTTTTAGTAAATTTTCCCTCGTGGCTCAAAAAGTCATTTCATTTTTTCCCTAATGTGAAAATCTTTTTTTTAATTTTATAAATTTAAATTTGAATTGTTGTCACACTTAAAGAAACTCCCGGCCCCTATTGTCACAATTAGTAACGTTTTGTCCAGACCCCTCCTCCTCCCCCCCTCTAATATGTGGACGACCCCTTACTGGCACGTTTCAGAGGTATGGAATACCCGAGGTCCGGAAGTCCTCAGGAAAATTTTTTAAAATTTTATATATCTAGAAGCATTTTTAGACGTTTCAGCATTTCGTTAAATTCTTATTTTTAACAAATTTCTAATCTCTACAACAGTGTGACGCTTAGAATTTGGTAATTGTACTCAAAAATGATAGGTAGCATGATTTTTTGACGAAGGTTAAAAAACACTGACAAGTGCCTCAAACCATAGGGAGATTAAATGGATGTAGTGTAAGATGTAAGGAAAGTAATCATAAAAGATATTTAGAAAATAATATTTAAAATTAACGATAGCTGACTTAAAAAAAAAAAAAAAAAAAAAAAAAAACCCTATTTATTGATTAATAATTAACAATTTTTATTCTACAGTATTATATTCAAATCACTTTTTATCTAAAAATCAATTAACTGTCTCTTATATAAATAATTGGATTTATATTCTATTCATTCTGAAACTAAATCACTTTTCAATTTAATTAAATGATAAATAAATGTCATTTACCTTTTTCCCCTCTCTCTTTTCCGGTTGACCCTCATATTGAATCATCATTCAACCCAGAATAGATTCTCCTTTGTTTTTTATTTAAAAATAAAAAAAAGGTATTTTCTCTTATCTAATTAGCGAGTGGGCCAGGCACAGGGTCTGTGGAAGAAGGAGATTAAAAATTATTTTTTTTATTCTTTCATTAAATAACAGCCAAATTTATTATATATTTTCTATATTTAAATATATTCCATTAGGGCTGCGCAAAATAATCGATTATTGAGCGAAAAAATCGATTATTTTTAGGGAAAATGCGTTTGAAAAGATCGGATGAGACGCGTATCTTTTTCATATTATTTTTCATAATCAAACACTCCTAGCATCCATAGTATAGATTATTCACATAAAACTCGTATTACAACGGTATTAAAATATGATAATGGTTAAGAAATGGTCTCGAGAATCATAGGTATCACTGTTCTTCATAGGCGTAGCCAGAAATTTTCGATGGGGGGGGGGGGGGGTTCAGGATGATTTCTCCTCCTCCCCCCCCTACTAATAGGGCAGTATAAGGCGTCTAATGAAATATATAACTAGCCAATCCGCCCTCCTGGACCCGAGGGGGCGAGCTGGCTCGGGCCCGCCCTTTTTTAATTAAGTGCCACAATTTTTCATTCAACTCGTTTCAGGCAATAAAAAATGCAACCCTCACATCTTTAATATCCCTATTATAGCGGAGTTTCTGCCTGTTTTATTTCTCTTGATCCGACTTTTATCTCAGATCTCTATAAGAAAAAAAAAATAAAAAATTTATTTATATAATAATTTTTATTATTTTTCATTTGAGGGATTTAATCAATTTTAGCAGGCTTTAATTTTTTAAAAAGCATTACAAAAATCAATTCTTTTCAATGGGAAAATTCTGAATTTTCTCGAATTTTTTGACTTTCCTTTAAAAAAATTATTTTATTTAATTTTTTTTTTTAACTAGAGAAAATTATTATATTTTTACTTTCTCTTACCCTATATATGAAAAATATATAGAGAGAAAGTATTGATTGTATTATAGAGCTTAAATATCTAGTCATGGCTTGGGTCCAATGGGGGGGGGGGGGGGGGTTTGAACCCCCAAATCCCCCCCCCCGTGGCTACGCCTATGCTGTTCTTTACCTCGGACGATAGACACGACAACCAATCACAACAATTCAAATTCACATATCCAAAAAGTTTTGTTCTTTTTTTTACTTATTAGAAAAATAGAATGGGTAATTTGTAATTTTCATTTTAAAGAATCTAAGCCATAATAAAATTATAATAATACAAATTTTTTCTTAGATCGGACAATACATCGGAGAAATATGCAGATATCTGTTGGCGGGAGCGCCTTGCGATGAGGAACGTAAACATCGAATCCGGCTCGTCTACGGAAATGGCATGCGTCCTCAAATTTGGAGTCAATTTGTTAAACGTTTTGGAGTCAAACAAGTTGGCGAATTCTACGGTGCCACCGAAGGAAATTCCAATTTGGGTAAAAGCACATTTATAAATTTTAAAAGTCTATAAACGAGATGTTTTTAGATCCCTGATAAAATATTATTCAAAATTAATTTGTTTAAATAAATGAAACAAAAGATATGTTCATTTTTAAAGCTGTAAAAATCTAATACCCAAGTTTCGAAATTAGTTACAAATGTTGGCTTCAGAGCAGTCTTTATATGAACTCCGAATTGGGATTTCAGTGTAGACCGTCATTTTTTAGCGACATTGGTTTCTAACAGCAACATCTGTATCAGATTTTTATACCTTTAAAAATAAACACACTTTTTGTTTCATTATCCTATCGATTTTTTCGTGTTATATAATTTTAAAATTAGGGAGTCCTATGATAGATACCGTATTATAATTGTTGGTTTATTAATGAAAGAGGTTCTAAAAAAAAGCCTTCTTTAATAAAATCTAAAATGATATGATGATTGAACCGAGAAAGGCGTGAATCTAGTCTGGAATTTAATTTCGGGTTTCCAAGACACGTTTATTCTTTATTATTATTAAAATTATATTTATATTTGAAGAGATAGATGAATTAAAAATTCGGGTGGGGGGTTACAAAAAAACTTTGAACGCCTTGATAGATATTTATTCATGAATAAATCATGTTGATATTTAAGGAAATTGAAGAATTCAAAATTTCCCCAATATGGTGATTTGAGGACCTTATGGGCCGAATTTCAAAAACCCCGAAACCATGATTTTAGAGATTCATCTAAGGAAGATTTTAATTAAGAAAGCACATTGAAATCTCATTTCATTCAAAAGTTATTAAAGAAATAGTAAAATCCTATGAAAAATTAAATTTCCCCAAAATGGCCTTTAGGGGCCGAATTTCAAAAAACCCCGAAATAAGTTTTTATAGATTCTTTTACGGATGATTTTAGCCCAGTCAGCAATTTGTTATCTATTATCGTTTAAAAAATATTAAAGGGAATATAAAATTCAAATAATATATTAATTTTTTTCCCAAATTAGCGATTTGGGGTACTTAGGGGCTGAATTTCAAAAAACCCTGAAACAACGATTTTAGATTTTCATCTAAGGAAGGAAAGAAAATTGTTGAAAATTGGGCGAAAACATCATCTAGGAATAGAAAAGGCCCTAAGAGCCAGACAGAAATTCGTATATGTTCACTAGAGAATACATAATCTAACAAGATGGCAATTATATATACATAAACAGAGTCAACTACTCACTCCTGAAAAATATTGACTGAAGATAGCTTAATAAATTTTAATTTTAAACTGATAACCGTTGGCTCTAGTTATGCTTTAAAAGGAGAATTAAATTCATGTATGATACACAAAGTTTTTTGTTTCAATGTTCCCATTCAGTATGTAATTCACTTCCGATGTATACACATATGGTGTCGAAATACGTATAAAGTGTTAATGTTAAATAAATAAAATAAAAACAAACAAAAAACCTTGTGTATCATACATGAATTTAATTCTCCTATTATTAAATCTTGTCCGAAACGTTTCCTATTTCTAAGTAATTAAAAAATTGTTTAATAAATATTTTAATTTATGAATTCTAGTTAATATCGACGGCAAAGAAGGAGCTGTAGGGTTTGTGCCTCGAATGGCAGTCAAATTCTACCCAGTCAGTCTAATTCGAATTGATGAATCCACTGAGGAGCCAATCAGAGGACCTGATGGTCTCTGCGTCCGGTGTCAACCAGGTAATTAATTAATTCAATAAATTCTTTAAAATTATATATTTACAAAAAACATATTTAATAGACAATTAACTTTTTAAGGTGAGCCTGGTATTTTTGTTGGTAAAATCAACCCGAAGAAAGCGGTTAATTCGTTCGAAGGATATGCCGATAAAAAAGCAAATGAGAAGAAAATCATTCAAAACGTTTTCTCAAGAGGAGATTGTGCATTTAATTCGGGTAAATTTTATTTTGTTATCAAAATGTTATTTAATTCTTATCTACGATTATTTCATTATAATTACCTTATTTTCTGCTTGCGAATCAAGCGCTCCCCAATTTTTTCCTTGTAGCTTATAAGTATGTATAGTTTTTCATTAAGAGAGACACATTTTGTGTAAAATGCGGTTCCAACAAAAAGACAACCAGAATTTGTTCCTGGGAAATGAGAAGGGTCAACTCCCCTCCTCCCCTCTGATTTGAAGGGTCGGACACAGTTAGTGCTAACCCACAAATATATAGTTCTGTCTGATATTTCAATTTAAAACTTTGAAAACAAACAAAACACTAATAGGAAGTTTTTTTTGCTACTGTCTGAGCACTATAATGGCAATATCAGGATGAGAAACAAATTAAACTACTAATACAGACCTTTGCTCAATTGCCTCTTCAATTTTTACTGACATAAAATTTAGGTGAATCGATTAGCTTCGCTAGCACGATTTAACACTCATAGAATTATTTCTGGGCGTCATGTTAGAGATTTAATCCATCCAGCAATATCACATAGACTTAAGAGACCAACATTGCAGACATTTGACCTAAATTATATTAAAGTTATAGGTAAATTGGGTTCATCAGATTCATTCCTTTCAGCGCCTATATAGAAAACTTGAATGTTGTCGCTTCCTACCATTTATGGTATTAACTGTATTTAACACCAAAATAAAAATGATTTTATATTTTTATTTTATTTTAAAATCAAAATGCTTTTAATGTATTTTTTTTTGGCACTTCCATTTGCTCATTTAGTTTATTTTAAGAATAACATTAAGCTTGCTTGTCTTTGGAAATGGGGAACATATTAAATATATGTTAAAATGTTAATATTATAAAATGTTATTTATATTTACAGGAGATCTTCTAGTCATGGATGAGTTTGGATACTATTACTTCCGAGATCGAAGAGGAGATACCTTCAGGTAAAGATTATTTGAATTAGTTGAATTTGGTTATTTACATAGAAAAATAAATAGAAATTATATATAAAAACATCCTCTCCGACTGAGGGGTTAAAACTAGGGGTGTGGGTTCGGATCTTAACCAGTCCGATGAAAATTTATTTAATACTAATTGGTTTTTACCAAAATACCAAAATAAACTTGCCTGGATCAATGTATTGTTAAGAATATATACACAATTTAGAATTTAAAGTTTATATGGACTCAGATATCGAAAAGATTTAAAATATATATATACTGTAATAATACAACCAGTATATAAATATTTTAAATACCTGTACTATCAAGTATTTTTAGTATTCCTCGTTTAATTTATACCTTTCTTTTGTTTTTAGATGGCGAGGCGAGAACGTTTCAACTTCAGAGGTTGAAGCTGTTATCAGTAATGTAATCAACCTTAAAGATTCCGTAGTCTATGGAGTCGAGGTGAGTTAGTTGATAAAAAGCTCAAATTCTTATTTTATTTTTTTTTCCTAAATGAATAAAGTTGGAATATATTTTTTTAGATTCCAAACATAGAGGGTAGAGCTGGAATGGTAGCAATCGTTGATCCTCAGAACACTCTCAATCTGACAACTTTGGCCGAAGGAGTCCGGGCAGAGTTGCCGTCCTATTCCCGGCCGCTTTTTGTACGAGTCATGTCGGAATTGCCAATGACAAGTATGTTTCAAATCTTAACATCTTTAATAATTGTTGAAGAACTGTGACTGTAGGCTTAATGGTAATGGAGTCAGAGAAAAAACAAGACATTTGTAATCAATTTTTTTTTTTTTTTTTATTTAGATTTCTTTACGTTTTGCACATACTAATGTGTCGCTGTTTTTTAAAAAATAGTCACACATTTGATTATTGCCAGTCGGCTCTGAAGATGGCCTAGTCCTCAGGCCGAAACGTCAGCTGTGAAGACGAAAATCTAAATCATACATCTTGTTATTTATCTGACTCCATCACCATCTTTAATAACTTTACCCCTAAGCCGACATTTAGGTCAGATTTGCGACCATCCTCAAATTAATGTATTTAAATTTTGTATTTTTAATCATTTAAGGATTTAAATATTTGTTGTAAAAATAATATCAATTTGTTTTATATAAATTTTTCATGAATAACTAATGTCAATCTAGCTTTGACTCGCATAGACTATGGTCCTTATTAAATGGCAATAAATATTTTACACAATTATGCCATTCGACTTTTGAGGAGTTTTATTGACACACTTTAGGTTGCTATATATTATATTTTTTTATATACTTGTAATATATTTTTATTATAATTTGTCAACGTTTTTTGTATTCATTTGAAGTTGTGCATATTTGATTTATGAAAACAAAATTCTTTCTAACTGTATTCTCACTGTTCCTTTCTGTTATTTATTATAGTCCTGAGGATGGTCGCAAATCTGACCGAAACATCGGCTTGAAGTGCCTAAAACAATAGGTATTTTTTTTGTTTTGGAGAAGGCTTTGGGGGGCCTGGCCCTGAATACGCCACTGGTTGGCTGCCTTGACTTAATAAAAAATTGTGTAACTTGACATTTCTATTTCAATAAGTGGCTGTAGATATTGTATTGGGTTGCGAAGATGCAGCCAAAGAGGTTTTGAACCAATGAAAATACCAATTCTATCCAATAAGAGACGTTTCGGCGAAAATTTTATTTTACCATCTTCAGTCGTTCAGGAATTTTCATGTTTATATTTAATATGAACATGTGTCATTTGGCCAAGTCGGTTTTTAAAAATTCAATTTTGAGTTTGGTATAATGTTAGTCATTATATATATATATTTGTAATTTTTACTGAGCTTTACAATCTAAGTTTTTCTTGAAAACGATCAACTATTTCAAATCATATTAATTATATTTTTTTTTTATTTTAGGTACCTTTAAAATGAAGAAATTGGATCTTCAAGAGGAAGGTTTTAATATTAATAAAGTTAAAGATCCTTTATATTATTTAAATTCACGAGGAATTTATGAACCGTTGACGAAAGAAAGCTACGAGAATATAATCAGCGGAAAAATAAGACTTTAAATCTCACTCGTTCACGTTCACTCCCTCATTGCCTTACCTTTTATTTGTAAATATATGAACAATTATTATTATTATAATTTGTTTTTGAATGAGATGTTCTTCCTGGTGAAAGATAAATATTTTTTTATATTCCGAATAACTAAACGAAGACATCAATTTTTATTATTAAAAAAAAAATACAAATAAAAAAAAGGCTAGTCTTTGAATTTTGTAAATAGAATCTTTCATCTAAATACGTATTTTTTATAATGATTTTTTAAGACATTGTTAAGCAATCTTGCCTTTGTATTTAAATGAAATAATAAATTGTTTAATAAAAAAATGAATAGTATTTAATGATATTAAAACTTATAATTAGTTTTTTTTCTCATTCACACTCACACACACACATGCACACAGTCTTTTCGGCAACTTAGGTATAAGACTTTAAACCAGCGGTTCTCAACCTTTTTTGATGTGCGGCCCACTTTTTACTTAAAAAAAACCGCTGAGGCCCAGTGTAAATGTAAATCTATATATTGGCTTATATAAATTTTATTTTTCCTTAGACGTCCGCGGGCCAGTTCCAATAAGCTCGCGACCCATCGGCTGGGAATTGTTGCTTTAAACGATAACCGTTATAGAATATAATATATTTGGGGTTTAGGCATTCTTATTTAAATTAAATAAATTATATAAGTTGAAAGGTAGGTTAATTAAATTTAAAAATTAATTAAGACGTCAGATCTTTAATATAATATAATATTTAATCTCTTGGCGATCGATTTCGCTTACAAAGCATCCTCAGGCCAGCTGGAAGAATAATTATAATTAAAAAATTTGAATATAAATATGTTTATATAAATTATTTTTTTGTTGCTGGACAAATACATACATCAAAGAAACAGTTAGTGAGTATATTTCTTGTTCATGAGATTTTTTAATCCTTTTAGGAAATTTGATTTCCAGGAATTTTGGTGTTACCTTATGATGTCGAGCAGCAAATAAGAAGTTAATATGTTGTTTATTTTTGTGTTTTTTATTCAAATTATATTTGAGTTGAAGAATTTTTTTTACCGGATATTTCCAGTGATTCTATATGTTGAATAGGCCTATATTCTTCTATTTCTGACGTGTACTTGATGAAAGGTACTTCATCATACCTTTCATCATGTACACGTCAGAAATAGAAGAATATATTCAACATAAATTATATAAGCTTTATTCACAATCTAATTTTGCTACAGCATTATACAATAAGTATTGATAAGAGTAGGATGTAGTGATGTAGTAGGCATGGGCGTAACTAGGGGGTGCCGGGAGGGGGGGCCTGCCCCCTCCCCCCAGAAAGCTTCTTGCCGCTTTCCAGGTCCACCGGAGGATAGCTGGTCCCATGCCCTCCCCCCCCCCCCAGCGAGGATAGTTACGCCCATGGTGGTCTTCAAACAATTTTGAAAGCAAAATGAGAACAGCATCAAAAAAATAATTGATTTTTGAATTTTAAGAGAAAGTAAAAAATCTGGTGTGACTGGCGCACAGCACCCTTCTTACCCTTCGGTAAGAGAAAGTTGTGCACCGTGCTGGTCACACCAGATTTTTTGTGTCGAGATATATTTAGTTTCCCATAGCACCTTAGATTCAAATGTGCATGTTGACTGCTTGAAATAATTTATGGTTATTTTTCAAAATTTTAATCTCATATTTGGACATTTTATACACAATATAGAATCGTAAATAAATACAAAATTTCATAAGAAATGGAAAAAAAAATTTTAAATGCGTAAAAAGTTCCAAAGGGGACCCCCTTTTGAATCGAAATTAACATACAAATCCCTATAGGAAATTAACATTGGCCAAATGCGAAGATAAGGTGGAAAGGAATTTTAAAAAGAGTAGAGACACGATAATGTTTGCAAGTGAGAGAGAGAGAGAGATATGTTTTCTCGGAAACAATTAAAGACAGAAATAAAATAAAAATAAATGGGAATTTAAATAATAATTGATTTTTTTTTTTTTTTTTTTTTTAAAAACATTCACACTTTTTTCTCATTCACACTCACACTCACACACACATTCACACAGTCTTTTCGGCAACTTAGGCCATTTAAGACTTTTGACGATAACCGTTGTAATTAATAAATCAATTTGTGGTTCAGGCATTTCTATTTAAGCCATCTGGTATCCAAATGGCTTAAATAAAATCATCGGACTGCCTGGGTCCGAACCCGCGACGTTTGGTATAGGAGGTAGGCACGCTACCTACTACGCCAGACCCGGGGGCTAATTGATTTTTAATCTAATAAAAAGAAAAAGATTTAAATTCGGTTACCATGGCAACCATTTCTCCTATCTTTCCTATGAAGAACAAGAGTAAAGTGGTCTTCAGAAGATTTCAACGGCAAAATGAGAATATACATTTTAAAGAGCATCTAAAACATAGTTGATTTATGAATTTAAAAAAAAATCCTTGGAGGGAATTTTGAGAAAATCGAAAAAAAACTGAAAAAGTACATCAGTAAAGTACTAGTACTTTTTGGCCGATTTTGTTCAAAAGCTTATTTTGAGCGTCTGGGAGGTACCTAAGTTAAATATAAAATTTCAATCCGGTAGCTCAATTCCTTCATGCTAAAAATCGTTACACACATTCAGACACGCACACACACACAGACCAATTTGCGGGACCCACTTTTTTGGACTCAGGGGACCTCAAAACATGTATATCCATCAAAATCTCGACATCGAATTTTTGACATAATCGCAATACTTTCTCTCTCTATATATTTCATATATAGGGTAAGAGAAAGTAAAATTAATATGTCAAAATAAATTTGGAAAATCGATTTTTAATCATTTTCAGAACGTTTTGAGACTAAAATTTCATTGTTTTTGCTTGAATATTTTATATACCAAGTTATTCAATCAATATCAAGGCCTAAATGTGTTTATTTAATTAAAAAACAATAAATTAGGATAATTAGAAAATGAAAGAGGCATTTAAAATTTGAAGATGTAAAAGGCAATTAATAAACCCTCATTTTATGTGGTCGTAGTTAAAAGTAAAAATGTCTATAGCTTTATAAGTGATTGAAAAGATCAGTTTTGCATTTTTCCACAAATCCAACGAAAAATAAGAAAGGTATAGCGACTTTTTGAAAAGCGAATGTGCGTGTGAATAAAAGCCTAGACAAGAGTGAAGCGAGGCTCCCTGGCTGCACTCTGGGCCCAGATCGAATTACAAAAAACAAATTGATGCTCTCCCATCATTTGAAATCATTGCCAAATTGATTGATTTCATCTTTTTATGCTTTTATAAAATTTTATTCGAAACTTTTTTTTAACTTAGAATAAAAGACTGCATATTTATCTATAAAAAATTCAATCCTTTGAGAAGAAATAAAATTTCAAAATATTTTGTCTTCAATAAAGAGATGCTTATTTCTCATAAATATATTAAATAATAAAATCCATCCCTTTATACCTTTAGTTCAGTGCTTGTAAACTTTTTGAGTCGCGGCCCCGTTGGAAACAAAATAAATATCTCATGGCTCCCTCCTATTTTTTTTTTTTTTTTTTTTTTTTACATTCTCTTGCCTATGTGTGTTCAATTTTAAGCATGAGGAATTGAGCTAATAGGGTGAAATTTTATATTTAAGTTAGACACCCCCCTGAGGCATGGGCGTACCCAGGATCAAATCTAGGGGGGGCATGGTCAGATCATGGTCGTCCAGGGGGGGGGGCAGATCATGGTCGTCTAGATTGTGACATAGCTATTTTTTATATAGAGGGGTAAAGCCTTCGAATTAAAGGCCTAAAAACCCTCGAGTCCTAACAAAAAGAATCATTCCCCGTCGCCAACCACCAATTTTGTTTCGTTTCATCACTTTATAAACATTTAATTTTTTTTTTTGTTGCTTCTAGGGGGAGGGCAGCTGCCCCCCCTGTCCCTCGCTGGGTACGCCCATGCCCTGAGGCTCTGTGTATTTTAAATATACGTATTATGAATATTTCTATTTTTCTACTTATTTAATTTAATTTTCAATGAAAATCTATTTTTATTCATATAAAAATTACAGTATTTATTTTTTATAAATTTTTACTATCTCTTATTTGAATATTAATTCTTGGAGCTAATGTTTTTGAGATAGCATTTATATCGCTTTTTTCTAATCATTTTTTTTTATTTTATTGCTTTTTATTATTGGTTTAAAAATAGATTTTATAGTTGGAGATTGGAAAAAAAAATCAGGCGGGAGAAAGCGGCTTGATGGCCAGTGGAGGTGGGGGAGGAAAGATTTCACCCCTCCCACTTGTGCAGGGACAAAACAAAGTGGAGAGATGCTGCCCTCTGGTGACCCCCGCCAAACTAACCAACGGAGAGAGGAGAAACGCGTTGTCCAGCAGTTCAAATGTTTTTACTTTCTCTTACCTCTATATATACATTAATATATAGAGAGAGAAAGTGTTGGATTCATGTTAAAAATTCGATGTTGAGATTTTGATGGATTTTCACGTTTTGAAGTCCCCTGAATCCAAAAAAGTGGTTTTCGCGACATGGTCTGTCTGTCCGTCTGTGAACAAAATATCGCAAGAACGAAAAGAGCTAGGAGGTTGAAATTTTATATTTAAGTTAGGCACCTCCCTGGACCGTGAAAATAAGCTTTTAATCAAAATCGGCCAAAGACTACTAGTACTTTACTGATGCACTTTTTCAGTTTTTTTCGATTTTCTCAAAATTTGCTCCAACGATTTTTTTTTTTAATTCAAAAATCAATTATTTTTTAGATGCTCTTTAAAATGTATATTCTCATTTTGCCATTGAAATCTTCTGAAGACCACTTTATTCTTGTACTTCATAGAAAAGATAGCAGAAATGGTTGCCAGGGTAACAAAATATAAATATTTTTCTGTTTATAAATTTTACATCCTGAATTCTATTATATTGGCGGAACTAAATATATGTCGACACAAAAAATCTTGTGTGACAAGCACAGAACACAACTTTCGATTACCTTGAGAAAAGGTAATTTTAAGAGAAAGTAAAAATTAATATGTCAAAATAAATTTGGAAAATCGATTTTTAATCATTTTCAGAACGTTTTGAGACTAAAATTTGATTGTTTTTGCTTGAATATATTATATACTAAGCTATTCAATCAATATCAAGGCCTAAATGTGTTTATTTAATTAAAAAACAATAAATTAGATAAATTAGAAAATGAAAGAGGCAGTTAAAATTTGAAGATGTAAAAGGCAATTAATAAACCCCCATTTTATGTGGTCGTAGTTAAATAAAAAAAATGTCTATAGCTTTATAATTGATTGAAAAGACCAGTTTTGCATTTTTCCACAAATCCAACGAGAAATAAGAGAGATATAGCGAGTTTTTGAAAAGCGAATGTGCGCGTGAATAAAAGCCTAGACAAGATTGAAGCGAGGCTCCCTGGCTGCACTCTGGGCGCAGATCGAATTACAAAAAACAAATTGATGCTCTCCCCATCATTTGAAATCATTGCCACATTGATTGATTTCATATTTTTATGCTTTTAGAAAATTTTATTCGAAACTTTATTTAACTATAAGAATAAAAGACTGCATATTTATCTATAAAAAATTCAATCCTTTGAGAAGAAATAAAATTTCAAAATATTTTGTCTTCAATAAAGAGATGCTTATTTCTTATAAAAATATTAAATAATAAAATCCATCCCTTTAGACCTTTAGTTCAGTGCTTGTAAACTTTTTGAGTCGCGGCCCCGTTGGAAACAAAATAAATATCTCATGGCCCCCTCCTATTTTTTTTTTTTTTTTTTTACATTCTCTTGCCTATGTGTGTTCAATTTTAAGCATGAAGGGATTGAGCTAATAGGGTGAAATTTTATATTTAAGTTAGACACCCCCCTGAGGCGTGGAAATAAGCTTTTAATCAAAATCAGCCAAAAAGTACTAGTACTTTACTGATGTAGTTTTTCAGTTTTTTTTCGATTTTCTCAAAATTCGCTCTAACGATTTTTTTTTTTTTTAATAATAAATCAATTATTTTTTAGATGCTCTTTAAAATGTATATTCTCATTTTGCCGTTGAAATCTTCTGAAGACCACTTTACTCATGTTCTTCATAGAAAAGATAGGTGAAATGGTTGCCATGGTAACAGAATTTAAATCTTTTACTTTTTAGATTAAAATTCATATAAATCATTTATTTAGATGCCCTTTTAAAAAGTATATCAGTAATATTTTGTGAAAATTGTTTGAAGTACTCAAATGATTCCATCTAAATTAAATTTTACACTTTGATATTTAACTACCCTGCAGTAATCAAGAACGAAATATCGCTTGTGTTCAAATAAATATAACCATGTGATGATGAAGAATTGAAAGATTTTACATCTAACTAAATATATAACTATCATTTATTTCTCGGACTGCTTAATTAATTTTTTTTTTCTCGTTTTTATATTTCTTCCAAATGTCCAAAAAAAAAAAAAAATTTAACTTTTTTGGTTCGTTATTAAAATTTAACTTAAAAGCTTGTTAAATTATTATTTTTAAAGAGAAAGAATATTTCTTAGAAAAGAGGGGAAGGGGGAGAGACGCCTGGCGCGTTTTCTCCTCAGCAACAATCCGAGCAGAGGGGCGGGGGAACCTGTCGCCCACGCCCTCCCCTCCTTTGGCCAAAATAAGTGCCCTATTAAAATAAGATTGGAAATGAATAAAAACTTTGATAATTCAATTGTCTATAACTCGGAAACCGCGCATCCAATTCGCATCGGATCTTTTGTAATGAGTTTAGAATTTCCTAGAGAATATTCACATGGAGCTAAAATTGAATAATTAAGAATATATTTTTTCTTTATCTAACCATCCGTTCAACTAATCAAATGATAGTAAAAAGGATCGTCGTTCTATATTCTCTGAAATTTTCCCTTTTATCTGTATATAAAATTTTCAAACAGTTTTTTTTTTTACTTTCTCTTACCTCTATATATATGTTAATATATATAGAGAGAGAAAGTATTGGATTCATGTCAAAAATTCGATGTCGAGATTTTAATGGATCTTCATGTTTTGAGGTCCCCTGAATCCAAAAAAGTGGTTTTCGCGACATGGTCTGTGTCTGTGTGTGTTCAATTTAAAGCATGAAGGAATTGAGCTAGGAGGCTGGAATTTTATATTTAAGTTAAACATCCCCCGGGACCGAAAAAATAAGCTTTTGATCAAAATCGACCAAAGAGTACTAGTACTTTACTGATGTACTTTTTCAGTTTTTTTCGATTTTCTCAAAATTCGCTCTAACGATTTTGATTAAAATTCAAAAATCATTATTTTTTAGATGCTCTTTCAAAGATTTTTTTTATTTCTTTATTAGCAATCTCCGCACTTCCAATTTGTATTAAATAAACGAATATTATATAAATTTTAAATAAATACCTTAGGGTTTGTCCACATATTACGTAATGCGTTAGGGGAAAAAATGTATTTTTAATGTAAAATTTTAAAAATTAATACTTAAAAATTTGATTTGTATTTATATTCTGGCAAACAAGTACAGAATGCGCCTTTAAATTAAAGATTCATATAAACGATTCAAATTTTAAGGGAATAAAGCGTCCTTTTTGGAATGCCTCAGCTTATAACAAAATATAAAATTTTTATTTTTTATCGGACTGCTTTATAATTTCATTTTTTTACAATTCTGTATTTTGTTGTTTGGAAGAATTAGCCGAGTCTTTTATATAAGACAACGTTACTAGGAGGCACCACGTAAAGGTTCCTTCCAAGCCCCCCAAAAAATTACCTTCATCTTCTTTTAAAGCCCTTCGATCTAATGAATAAATGGCCTAAATACTCTTGCAGGTTGTGGTCATTAAAAAAAAATTATTTTTCATTGTATCTTGAAAGTGGTAGAAAATAAAAGAAAAATTCTAGAATATTCTTCGATATACAAGTATTTTAATATTAGTAACTGATGTCCAAATGATTTATAGAAAAGTTAAAAGTAAAATTATTTGGATATGTGAGGTTTCACTAAGTTATAAATGAAAGAAATATTGAATTTCTAACTCGATATATTTCGGGCTATTAACTCATCTTCAGGAGTACGTGTCACTCTTTGATCCTTAAAGACCTCACCAGTTCAATATTATTGAAAAAAGCTTATTTAGCTTTGTCTGATTTAAAATAAAAATTTACCATAGATTTAAGATTAAAAAATAGAATTTTTTCTAAAGTTTTAAAATGATTGGTGAAGAAATAAATAAAATATTGACTATTTTGTTATTCGAATTTTAAACCTAGGGATCTGCGATGCAAGAAGAGAGCCGCTCCATGAATCGCTCTCTCTTCCCATCGGAGATCCCGATTTTTAAAATTTTTATTTTTAAGGCTAAATTATAATTTACTAAGAAATGAAATAAATCAAACAATATAAATAACCTTTCGTCTCTTAAAAAGAGAAAATAACTCGAAGAGGAGAAATCTTCAGGTAAAGATTATTTGAATTAGTTGAATATAGTAATTTACATACAAAATTAAATAGAAATTAAATATAAATATAATACATCATCGCAAAGAATAATATACAATATATAAAAAAAAAAAACTCACTCAGATTATGATACTATTAAAGCCGCAAACTAGGTGACAGCTCAATTATACAAAATTCAAAATAAGCGCCATTTTTTTAATTTTAAAATAAAAAAAAAAAATTTAATTATAATATATCAATTAATAAATATTTTTTAAAAGAGATTGAAATATTAATAGTCTTTTATTAAAAAATAAATCTCTATATAATAAATAAAATAAAAAAATAAACAAAACGGAATTGATTTCTGAACGCACTCGCATAAAATCATGCTTCAAACCGCCAAACCGCCGATACAAATATTTCTCCCATTTTCCCATTTTTAATATTTTATTTTTTGTTTAAATCTGATTAATATAAAGTATCCAGGTATTTAACTATTTTTATATTTTTACTTTCTTTATCTATATATGTTAATACAAAGAGGGAAACGAGATTTTGATGGAAATACACGATTTGAAAATTTCTCTAACGTTATTTTACATTGCAATCATTTTTTCAATATATTTTATAATAGTATCTTGTGAGTGATATATTTTTAAATTGTGTTTTCTTTGGTGTTTTTCATTTCTAGGGTAATTTCAAAATAATATCGTAGAAATGCCAGTTTATGGTTATATAAGAACTTTAAATGAAAATAAGGACCTCTCTTCAATATATCCAATAACTAAGAAAAAGTGCCAAATTGGAGGTGATGACCAATCTGATATAAGAATTAATAAAGAAAATATTTCTAAAGTTGAATTCTTAATTTCAATACGCAAGAATGGCGAGGTAGGTCTATATTTTTATATTTCTATTTTCTATTGACCTTTGCTGTATTTTATCATATTTTAATTAAAACTAGGAACCGACCGAATATTCGGTTTCGGCCAGTTTCGGCCGTAGTTTCGGTTTCGGCCAAAAAGTAGCCGAAACTTGAGTCTTAAAAAAAAGGTCAAATGATTTGCGCTTGAAGGAGAAAAAAAAATTTGTCTCCCTAAAAAAAAAAATGTAAAATTATTTTAACGGAGGGAAAAAAATTTCAAAAAAAAAATATATAAATTTTTTTATAGGAAATACAAGTTTCGGTTTCGGTTTCGGCCGAAACTAAGGTTGAGGCCGAATATTCGGTTTCGGTTTCGGCTGAAAATCTTGTTTCGGTCGGACCCTAATTAAAACTAACAAAATTTCGCCTAGCAGTCTATTCTAAAAAAAGTAGACATTTTAAGAATAATACATAATCACATTTTCTTAGAATTTAGTATAAAAGTAAACTATATTTTGTGATACTGAGGAAAAATAAATTAAAATTTAAATTATTGTACTTCTCAGTTCCCGCAGTTGAGTTTCCCCTTTATGCTTCTCCTTTTGTTTTTATTTTCTTCCTGGCTGCATGTGACTATTGGTCATTATAGGTCTTCGGACCTTATGCACCCATTCCAAAAAAAAAAAAAAAAAAAAAAAAAAAACTTTAAGATTTTTTTAATATACTGATCAGCATTTTTTTCCTATTACGGTTTCTGAGGCCTAAAAGGCCTTAAAGTTAAACTTTTCCTCCCAACAACTCCTAATCCTCTATAAAGCCCAAATTCGGCCGTGTCTTGAATATTGTTCCCACCTTTGGCGAGGGGCGTCGAAAGACGCTCTCTCCTCCTTGGAAGCCATACAGAGGCGTGCAATTAGACTGATAGGTGATTCTACCCTTACTGCATCCTTACAGTCACTAGATCATAGAAGAAGAGTATCTGCACTATCTCTCTTCTACAGGTATTACCATGGTCAATGCTCTGCCGAATTAAAATCAATTATCCCACCCAATGCAACATATTCACGGAACACAAGAGAGGCATCTTCCCAGCATCCCTATGCTGTTCAGATCACGACTAACAGAACAAAACAATTTCATTCTTCCTTTGTCCCCATGACCTCCCGTGATTGGAACAAGCTCCCTGCGTCTATCTTCCCCAAAACCTACAATCTTCAGACTTTCAAGTCTAACCTCAACAGGCATCTTCTCAGTTCCCGCAGTTGAGTTTCCCCTTTATGCTTCTCCTTTTGTTTTATTTTCTTCCTGGCTGCATGTGACTATTGGTCATTATAGGTCTTCGGACCTTATGCACCCATTCCAAAAAAAAAAAAAAAAAAAAAAAAAAAACTTTCCATTGATCTTAAACTACAAACAGAAATTTTATATCAAAGATATTTTTATAATGATATATTTACATTTTTCAGTATTAACTAATAGTCCATTCATACATAAATACCTATAAATATTTAACAAATCTTTGTTCATTTTTTCCACCATCCCATCGATATCATAACCACTTATATATACTAGACGCAAAGCCCCGCCTAGCCAGGGGGCTGCGCCCCCTGGACCCCCTTGCTCGCCTTCCCTTTTCATTTTTTTATATATATATAGAGTTTATTTTAATGGTTAATTATTCATGAACTTAAGATTTTTTGTGAATAATATCCTTTCCGGGACTCTCCTGGTACAAAGACGAAAAATTTACGCCGATATTTTAGAATTCAAAATGTAAATAAATAAAAAATCGTAAACATAGGAAAATATTTATATTTTGTTACCATGGCAACTATTTCTGCTAATTTTTATTTTTTTCTTATTTTAACGGTTAATTACTCATTAACTTATTGTTATTTGTGAAACATAACCTGTCCGGGATTCTCACAAACATACACAAAAAATTTCATCAAAATCTGTTCAGTCGTTTAGGAGGAGTTCAGTCACATACACACGTACAGAAGAATTATATATATAAAGAATAACATAGTGTCATCAGCGTATAAATTAATTTCACAATTTTCCAGGCAATTATCAATCAAAAAAAAGAATCAGTACTTGTTAATTTTTCTTTAAAAACTCACATGATAAACATCATTTTAAACAATAGATAGGAAAGGAGCGTGCAGCCAGTTAATCAGTCTCCACGAAATTAAAGTGTCTGTTAAGAAAACAGTTTCAGTTTTAATGAGATAAAGCCATCCTCAGTCCAATAGTCGAGAGTATCATTTTTAACTTTATTTGATTGAACAACAAATGTGAAGAAGATCCAAATATAGGATTGAAACGTTGATCAATAATCAAAATTGTTATTTAATAATTTGTTCTTTTTAGGCATTAATCCAAAAGAAGGGAGACTTGCCGATTCTTTTAAATGATACTCAATTGATTACTCATTGTTCACTTATCTTAAAAGAGAATGATAAAATATCGATTGCTGGGACAGAGTTTATTTGGACATATTCTTTCTTAGGTAAGTTGATAATTATAATTGTTTTATATCTTTATTTCTCTACTAGAAAATTGATTTATTTTATTCATATTAATGAATAAGCTAATATTTTGGTAGAGACAAGAAAGGGAAAATTCAAACGACATTTTTTTTCGAACAGCGAATTATTAAGGTCATATATTTGAGATAAGTGAGAACGAGCTCTTAAGAACCGAAAAAAAAAAAAAAATTTACAATATATATAAATACAGAGTGCACAGATATCTCTTAAGCTCCTATACACTCCGTACTTTAGTACTCGAGCCCGACTCGGCTCGCCTCCAAACGAGCCAAATCCGCAAGTGTGTGAGCCTAGTCGGGCTCTCGAGCGTTCGTGGTGAAAAATCCCCGGATCCGGCTCGCGTTCCAAAGTACGGCGCGTATGGGCCACTTTAGATTTGGGGAGTAGTTAAATTGAGGTCCCGAAGGAGATATTATCTCAAAGTATATCCAAACCTTTGAGGCATTAACTAAACAAATTTGGGAACCAGCTAAACTGCGATCACGAAAACAATCCATTAATTCTTAAAAATATTTTTTTCACCTATATGCGTATCTCTCAAAAATTTGCATTAAGTAGGCTATCTAAATAAAAGAAAATATGAAAGTTAATGAAAGGAAGATTCAGCCAGGAGTTGAGCAACTTTTAAAAAATTCATTTTTGAGACGTTTTGGCTTTGGCACACTCATATTATATCAAATAAAAGAAAATAGTCGTAAGATACCATTATAATTAAAAAAGGAAAATTGAATTTTTGAGAGTTACGGAGAGAAAAAAAAGGTTTTTTTTTACAACGCTTTTTATAATATATATATATACATCCTTTCATTTTATTTTGTTACAGCTCTTAAAATGGATGATACTCGGACATCTTTGAATAATTCAGAAGTAAGTTTTTTATAAATGTAAACTTTTGTAGTATTAAATTCACAATACAGAGTAGTTCAAAAGATGAATAGAAGAAAATATAACTCAACTCAGTAATTTTGGTTTAGTCCGTGGATGTCTCAATTATTTCAAAATTATAAATTATAAATTGCAAAAACGGGATTAACTTTTGATGAACTATATAGAGTTACTCTTTAAAAACGCTGCTGAATTTTTATAAATATTAAAATACCACCTAAAATTATTTAAATACAAGTTTAAAAAAAAAGGATCCCAGGAAAGGGGCAAGCCGCCCCTCATACTTCCAATCGCCTCAGTCTTTATTACTATACTACTGTAGTACACAATATTTTTTTGTCTTATTTCTTGATTTAATTAAATTTCATGTCAAAATTATTATCTCAAGATCAATCGTTACTATATGAGTTAAAATTTACTCATAGTTATTACAAAGGAAAAGATTTTTTGAAAAAATATTTATGCGTCATTCTACAAAAATGGGTTAACTTTGGAGTCGAATTTGAAATGCCCAATTTGTAACTTTGATTTCAATTGTTTGTAATGATTTTGATAGACAATAAGTTAATTTTATTGTATCCATATAATAACAGATTTTTTTTATTTTATATAAGCTCATCAGCCTCTTAGCTTTACGGTTGCAAAACTTCCAAGGGAGTGACGTTTTTGATTTAAAAATTAAAAAAATCTTCTAATTAATATGGAATACTTTTTTTTCTTTTATATATTAAATATAACAATCAAAAGAAAGCAAATCCAGTATATTTTTGAAACAATTATTAATAAATTTCCAAAATATTACTTACCAAGGCACTGACGAATTGATTGTTTACATGCTGATTTTCGACACACAAATAACAATAAAAGTATATAAAATATGGATAACGCCCGATCTTTGGGGTAATATCGGATATTTTTCAAATTTAACATAAGCCAAGGGACTGACCCTTGTAACTTGAGATATGCGGCTTTGAAAAAAAAAAAATAATGTAACTTTATTTAAAATCAAAATTTTGAAGCTTAATAAAGTATCTTTGAAAATTATATCATTATGATAATAATAAATCTAATAGTTTAAAATAAATTTGCATTTAAATATTCACCTTTTGAGCTGGAACATCTCATGGGACTGTTAATTTTAGGGTTAATTAAATTTTTTTTAATTTCAATATTTATAATGTGTGCCCGAAAATTATTAACTTTTTCTATTAACATTACGCGAAGTTAAAAACCCATTTTTGTAGAATGACCCAATATATATATATACAAGAAATATATTAACAAATAATTATATATATCATGTGCTGGTCCATGGTCCATGAACCTAATATGGAGAACATATAACTGAATATTTATCAATTTAAATAGACGAAAAGAAGGTAGGTTGGCACCTCGTTGACGGAGAAATATGTTCCCTTTTCTTCCTCAGTGAGCGGCATTTCCGTTGTGCGCCTTCCGACGATACCTACCTTTTTGCGCCTATTTGAATTAATAAATATTCTGAAATATTTTAACTTACATTCATTAAATAGTGCCCAGAGTTAGAAATTGAAATGCAGGCAATATACACTCAACAGCAAAAAACCCGGCCACTTAATATTACCCTCCTGCGCCCGAAATCATCTAGAAAAAGAGCCAATTTCTATCTTTCAACAATATCTTATACATTTAAAGCCCTTTCCGAGTATCGGATGCTTCGACCATCCTCTATTAAGGCGAGAGCTCTCGCAATTTTTTCAATATCCAATACCATCTTACTGGTAAAAAATTAAGTTTAGACAAAAAATTTTTTAATTTGAGTAATTGCAATGCAAAAAAATTTAGTTCATTTAAAATATGCACGCTTTCAAGATCAAAAATGATTTTGATATTTTTTTTCATTTTGAGATAATATTACATATTAGAAATTAATACAACAAGTATTTAATAAAAACTATTTACATTGTAAATTATTTAATTTAATATAAAATATAACATAGGTTGTGTTAATTTAATATAATTTTTTTTTTTTATCAGAAAAATAGAGTGGCCGGATTTTTTTTGCTGTTGAGTTTATTAAAATGCCCTTATGTGTAAACAATGACGATAATTTCTTATTAGCTTATTCTATGAATTAGATAGCACTAGGAAATCTCAATTGATTTTTATAGATTGTGTGGGGTCAAATAAAGTTTTATAATAACTTCGACTTTTATTGGCCCTAATCTCCTTTTGAATATGTTGAAAATGTTTCTGAGCTTTATCTAATGCAGTGGTTTCCAAACTTAATGTTACCACGCCTCCCTTAAAAATATTAAATTGTATAACGCCCCCCCCCCCCCATTTTTAATTTATAAAATAATACAAATACAAAAATTTTTTTTTGCAAAAAAAATGTATTGATACAAATTATTATATGGTTTATATATAAAACTTTAGCAGTCATTTAGAAAATTGCTCGCTGTGGCTAATATTCGCTCCTTCCCTAAGACTAGTCCGCGCCATCCTAGGAAGGCGGGACTAGTCTAAGGGGGACGAACGATTTTCCATCGAGTTCGTTTAGTTGTAGAAAAAGACCTTTCCGCTAATAGACAAGCTCATCCATTTCATTAATATACAATAGAGCCCTGCACGGGTACGGGTTGGCCCGTAGGGCCGGGCCGGGCGGGCTTTGGAGGCCATGAAAAAATTACGGGCGGGTAGCAAGTCTAAATAAACGGGTTTGGGCGGACGGCCATGCAAATGAAATTTTATTTAAAAATTGCTCCACATTCGTTCATTCACTCACTAAATCTCGATCTCGGGCGGGTATGGGCGGGTTTGAAAAAATTCGGGGCGGGCCTGAAGAATGGTAAAAAATTACGGGCCGGGTACGGGCGGGAAGTCAAAAAAAAATACGGACACGGGCCGGTCCGGGCCAAAAAAAATCGGCCCGTGCAGGGCTCTAATATACAATAATAAATTTTTTTTTTATGCCTTAGTTGGTATTAATAAATTATTTATCAATAAAAAATTTTGTGTTTATATTATTTTATAAAATGGGGGGGGGGGGAGGCTTCATATGATTAAATATTTTTAAGGGAGGTGTGGTAAAATAAAGTTTGAAAGCCACTAAACTAATGAGTAGATTAATGTTTTATAAAAATCAATTTCGACTTGCAACCTTCTTTCTTCTCCCTGCTACTTCTTTCTTTCACTGGTCTTTTCTGAAGACCTCTTTATTTCAATGTTTTTATTAATTCTTCTTTATTTATTTTATTCCAGCAATATAACATACCAGGATCTGTAAATTCCACCATTGTTTTTTCACCAAAGATAATTGTTGTAAATACTCCAAACTCTTCCAAAAGAAAATCGATAATGACTGATAAAGAAAGAAATACATCAGGAAAGAAATTGCGCATTAGCACTCCTAAAACTCCAAATGCATCTTGTTTTTATGGTGAATCTCCCGAACTCTTCCAAGAAACATTTAATAAAAGTCCAGATTCTAGTAATAGATTCAGAAAAACTCCTTTAAGGATGTCTTCAATTGTCAATTGTTCTACACCAAATTTTTCTTCAAAGAGAATAACAAGAAATTTAAGTACATTAGCATCAGATAAGGATTCATCATCAAATATTATAGAAGAAACTTGTATAGAATCACCTGATATTTTTCAACAAACAATTGCTCAAAGTTCTCAGTCCAATGAAAAAAATTATTTAGGAAAATATCTTTTAAATAAAGACAAAAATATTACTCTCTTGAATAGAACAATTAACACTCCAGTTACTACCCCATTATCCAAAACTCCTTCATCTCGGCTTAATACACCATTACCCAATACTCCTTCCTCTTGGCTTAATACGCCATTACCCAAAACTCCTTCAACTCGGCTTAAAACGCCAATACCCAAAACTCCTTCATCTCGGCTTAATACGCCATTACCCAAAACTCCTTCAACTCGGCTTAATACGCCATTACCCAAAACTCCTTCAACTCGGCTTAATACGCCATTACCCAAAGCTCCTTCATCTCGGCTTAATACGCCATTACTCAAAACTCCTTTATCTCGGCTTAATACGCCATTACTCAAAACTACTTCATCTCGGCTTAATACGCCATTACCCAAAACTACTTCATCTCGGCTTAATACGCCATTACCCAAAACTCCTTCATCTCGGCTTAATACGCCATTACCCAAAACTCCTTCATCTCGGCTTAATACGCCATTACTCAAAACTCCATCTCGGTTTAATGGGCCATTACCCAAAACTCCTTCATCTCAGATTAATACTCCATTACCATCCAAAACTCCAATAACAATTAATAAACCATTTAAAAAAACACCATCATCAATATTAAGAGAAAGAAAAACAACTGACCCAGAGCATGTTCGAAATAAGAAAACTGTGACATTTTCACCAAAAACATCAAGATCTCAAATGAGTCCTTCCTCTAATGAGCAGGAAAATGAAAATGCAACATCTCTTGACATTAAAAATAGCAAATGTACTCCATATAATTCTAATAAAATGAAAATGGTATCTTCGGATTCTAATTTGAACAAGGTCAAAGGTCTTTCTCAAAATACATCTAAAGCACCATTAAAATCAATGGAACCAGAAGTTACTCCATCTTTAAATTCAGGAGAACAGGAAAATAAAACTCTTCCGGTTCCATTGGAACTGTCTTCAATATGTAAATCTCTATGTCTTTCAAATTTTGAACACACATCAAGACCAGAGAGACAAATAAAGAAGAATTTACAATCTTCACAAAAAATAGGTAATATATTAAATATAAAATTACAACCTAGTAACTCATTTCCTTCATGCATTATTTTGAATAACCACTCAGACAGACCATTTTGCGGGACTCACAGGGGGCTTCAAATCATGTATTTCCATCAAAATCTCGTTTCCCTCTTTGTATTAACATATATAGATAAAGAAAGTAAAAATATAAAAATAGTTAAATACCTGGATACTTTATATTAATCAGATTTAAACAAAAAATAAAATATTAAAAATGAAATGGAAATTATTTTTTTTTTTTTTTTTTTTTTTTTTTTTTTAATATACAAAATGTCATACAAGAAAAATATTTATAGAAAAAAAATTTCAACTAAATTAAAACCATTTTTCGCTACAAGGAGAAAAATGAGAGGTACAATTGGAAGATAATAGGACTAATAATGATTTATTAAATTTTAATTACGGATTCAAATTGATAAAATTTTGGTCCGGGCTCTAAAGGCCCCCCCCCCCCTCCCTCGTAACCTCAAGCTATCAAATAGATAATTTTTTTTTTTATACTATGATTCTTTGAAATTCTATTGATTTTTTTTTTTTTTTTTTAGGCAAAACGAAAACAAAAATTAATTATCATCGTAGATCTTCAGGAGTATTGGTCTATAGTAAAATTAAACGAACCTCCATTTTAAAAAACTTGAAAAAGAGTAAAATACCAATTTTTAAAACATCTAATGTCACTACCCGAACTAGAAAAAATTCATCCATTACCCTTGAAATCGAAAAAGTAGTTAAGGAATCACTTCCTCTAAAGAAAAATCAAAATTCACAGGAAAATAATTTTGATGCGAAGAAGGGTAAAAAACGCACACCCAAAAAACAAAAATCACCTAAAAATGACATAAGTGATCCAAAAGGAGTTAAGAAATTATTTGCAACACCAAAAGAACAAAAGTCGCCAGAAAATGACATAAGTGAGCCAAAAGGGGTTAAGAAATTATTTGCAACGCCTAAAGAACAAAAGTCGCCAGAAAATGACATAAGTGAGCCAAAAGGGGTTAAGAAATTATTTGCAACGCCTAAAGAACAAAAGTCGCCAGAAAATGACATAAGTGAGCCAAAAGGGGTTAAGAAATTATTTGCAACACCAAAAGAACAAAAGTCGCCAGAAAATGACATAAGTGAGCCAAAAGGGGTTAAGAAATTATTTGCAACACCAAAAGAACAAAAGTCGCCAGAAAATGACATAAGTGAGCCAAAAGGGGTTAAGAAATTATTTGCAACACCAAAAGAACAAAAGTCGCCAGAAAATGACATAAGTGAGCCAAAAGGGGTTAAGAAATTATTTGCAACACCAAAAGAACAAAAGTCGCCAGAAAATGACTTAAGTGAGCCAAAAGGGGTTAAGAAATTATTTGCTACACGTAAAGAACAAAAATCTCCTAATAATGACCTAACTGACCCAAAAGGAGTTAAGAAATTATTTGCTACACGTAAAGAACAAAAATCTCCTAAGAACGATTTATCAACCATCTCTGATATATCACACCTATTCTCTCTGCCTCAGGTTAAAGTATTAACAAAAATAAATAAGTCTAACCAGTCTCAAGTTGAAATTGTTAAACCAAGGCGCCTTCTTAGAAGTCAAGTACAACCTGATGATAAAGTATCCGCTAAAAAAGAAAATCCGAAGAACAAGAAGAGCCAATTCCAGGTAAAAGTTTTAAAGTTCAAAAGAAAGATAATTTGAATTCTACAACCAGGCGAACTAGACAAAATGAAAGTACTTCTTCAAAGAATAAAACTTTTGAAGAAAATAAAACTGAACTTAAAAGAACTGAAGAAATTTCGACCAGAAATTCCAAAACATCAACACAAACGAATGATATTTTGCCAAAGTCAACAAGAAGCACCAGGCAAACTAAACAAAATGAAAATACTTCTGAGAGCGCAAATGAAAATGTAATTGAAAAAGAAGAAAATACAAGATTTCTTAGAAATAGAAGAAAAACTTCAGCAAATAATAGTTTATCATCGGAACAGCCATCTAATCCTAAGAGAACCCGATCTGTTAAATTATTAGGAGAGGATAAACAGGATATTCAGGAAAGTGGAAATGATAATTCAACTTCGAAACATCTTAAGCCATCTAATCCTAAGAGAACCCGATCTGTTAAATTATTAGGAGAGGATGAACAAGATATTCAAGAAAGTGCAAATGATAATTCAACTTCGAAACATCTTAAGCCATCTAATCCTAAGAGAACCCGATCTGTTAAATTATTAGGAGAGGATAAACAGGATATTCAGGAAAGTGAAAATGATAATTCAAATTCCAAACATCTTAAGCCATCTAATTCTAAGAGAACCAGATCTGGTAAATTATTAGAAGTTGAACAAGATATTCCACTAACAACTCTCTCAAAAGAAAAGAGTTCCTCTTCAACATCCCGGAATCGCAATAATGTAACGAAAAGTCCAAATCAATCTCCACCTCGTATCACTAAAGGAAGACCTCGCCTGGAAAGGAATCAACAAATGTAAGTAGAAAATTAAATCTCTCTATATATAAACATAATATACTAAACTTCCACGATTGAATTTATCTGAAGATAAAGTTTCCCGTGTTAAGGGGGTTCAGTAGGCAAGAGGTTCGCATGTTTTTCCCGATAAGATGGCGTTAGTGGTCTTAAAAGTCCAAAAGTTGAAAATTTGCCAACAGATGGCAGGATGGTAGGACTATATTTAATCTCATGTATTTGTTTTATTTTCGTTGATCTTTTCATCAAATTTTACATCAATTGGAGTTCATTAAGCCCCCCACCCCCCTGTGAAAAAATTTCCAAATTTTTTTTTACGGATAGGTTATAATTTTGTTGATTCTATTAAAAAACACTCACCAAATAAATTTTACATCATTCAACTTTCATTAACCGCCTCCTACCCCCCTTGAAACATGTCAAGTTAGGTGAGAGTATCGCCCGGGGCGACTTCTCATCTTTAATATGGAATTATTTACGCCCATGCCTAATATATATAATATGAAGCAAGTATCGTTTAAAGCAAATATAGCCCCCGAGTTTGGGGTAGTAGGCAGCGCGCCTACCTCCTATACCAAACGTCGCGGGTTCGGACCCAGGCAGTCCGATGATTTTATTTAAGCCATTTGGATACCAGATGGCTTAAATAGAAATGCCTGATCCCACAATAGATATATTCTCTACAACGGTTATCGTCAAAGTCTTATATGGCCTAAGTTGCCGAAAAGACTGTATGAATGTGTGTGTGAATGTGAGTGTGAATGAGAAAAAAGTGTGAATGTTTTTTTATAAAAAAAAAAAAAAAAAAGCAAATATATCAAAAAAACAAATTATTAAAAATCTGCTGCGACTGGACGCACACCAAAAAACTTTATCTTACCTTCGGTTTTAAAATTTTGGATCATCTTCGAAATGGAGAACATAAGTTATAAGATTTAATAAACTATAATAAATAACACTATCTTTATTTTTCTTCTGAATCCACTTCTCAGCATTACTAATCATTAGGATTGCTAATACTATATTAATTAAAATGATTAATTAAGTTTAAAGATTGCGGTGTGGGTTTTAGGTGAAACATTTTAAACTGAGGTTGTGTGAAACCTCACATATAAACATAACCTCAGTTTTAAATTATTAATTTATAATTTTAATTTTCTGTTTCAGGACATCACCTCCCAAAACAAGATCACTTAGAAGTAAGCAATGTTAATTTAAAAATTTTGTGATTTTTATTATTAAAAGAAAAAAGAAGAATAAGAGAAATATTAAAATAATTTATAGAAACAATCAATAAAATATAAATAAATTTTCAAATAGGAAGAATGAAATGAGCAAGCAGCTAATTATATTTCATTTTATTAAGAAACCAGGGCCGACGTTTCGGTCACGTATGGGACCATCTTCAGGGCCAGGTTAATGTCTGAAAATACATTTAATCCTCGCCAAGTTATATTGGGCATACACAATTGCATGTAGCTTAATCATGACAATGCCTCAAATTATGTTGTTACAATAGCAGTGAATGTCATTACTCTGTCCAGGTAGTGAATGTCATTCACTCTCTGTCCATGGTATTGTAACAACATAATTTGAGGCATTGCCATGATTAAGCTACAAGCTACATGCAATTGTGTATGCCCAATATAACTTGGCGAGGATTATATGTATTTTCAGACATTAACCTGGCCCTGAAGATGGTCCCATACGTGACCGAAACGTCGGCCCTGGTTTCTTAATAAAATGAAATATAATTAGCTGCTTGCTCATTTCATTCTTCCTATTTGATTATCAACACTCAGCTATATACCTCCTTCAAATAAATAAATTTTGATTAAGTTTAATTATCAGAAAAATAATTCTGCCCTATTTCTTCTAATATGTGAATGTTGGTCAGATTATTTTTGTGTGGTAATTATACTTTAATCAAATATATGATATTTTCATATATGATTTTTTATATAAAATGGAGATGTTTATTAAAAAAAATTTAAGAAGAGTTTAATATGAACAGAATCTTTAAGGGCAATTTATTTTTTATAATTGTATTTTTACTTTTTTTATATTTATAACCAAATTACTTTTGAAAATTTATTTTATAAGTATTGTGAATTACTATATACTATTTGTTAATAAATAAATATGTTATTTATTTTATCTTCTTCTTAAAAGAAATTTTGTAAAATATTTTGCATATAAAAATGTTTATCTAAATATTCTAATATACAGTACTTAAATAAAGATTTTATTGTGGAAAAAAAGTGTAAATAAAAAAAAGAATAAAATTTTTAAATGTCATCCCAAAATAGTTGTTTATGTGGAAATATATTAATATATACATAGTTATTTCTCACAATAATATAATTTCATAATTTCCTTTCGTTTGAATGTCCTATTCAATGCCCTTGGGATTGGCGTAGTGGCTAGCGTGCTGGCTTTCTATAGCAAGGTTGCGGCTTCGGATCCCAGGCAGTCCGATTATTTTATTTAAGCCATTTGGACACCAAATGGCTTAATAAGAATGCCTGGAGCCCAAATATATATATTCATAAATAACGGTTATCGTATATGAAATGACAGCATTTTGACGTTTGACAAAAAAGTACTTAAGAAATAATGATTTTTTTTATCTAAAATATATTTTTACATAAATTTTAAAATATTTTTAAGCCTATATTCAAAATATATGTCATATCACGTGTACTAGCCCTAAAGAAAATTCATACAATATCACTGGCATCATTTTGGGCAAGTGGGGCTAGGGGAGCATTGCACCGCCATGCACAGATTAGACACCATGCGGGTAAACCTAAGAAAAAACATTTCGAAGTCAATGCAAGAAATTATCGCCCTCAAAAATCGAAGAATCATCACACTCCTATTGTTCTTATTCGAATCTTATTTATAAATAAATAAAATTTATAAAGATTTTTAAGGTTATAAAATTTCTTTTGAAAATTTCAACGGAAAGTTGTTGAATAATCTATACTCTCTGCTTAATGTTTATTTAATTTGTTGGAAGCTCTTGCTCATAAATAATACTCTTGCTTAACTTGTGGCGCTGATCGAAAACTAAACCTCTCGAATCATCATCGTGGTTTAGTCCTGAAGACGTATGCAGGTAATGGAAACAAAGTTTTAGATGTATATAGCAGCAGGATTTTGTGATAATAGGTAAAAAAAATTTTATATCAATCAATTCTAAAATAAAAATAAAAACTTTTCCAGTCCGATAGTTTAGGGTGGAGCAGATAAGACTGATATTATGGGATGTAATGCCCGGTACTCCTCTTCGACGTCTTCGAGGACAAGCCTCATAAGTTAATTGTGTCCGTTATAATGAAGATTCCTCTATGGCTGTCCCTGGAGGTCAGGATAACGCTGTTGATATTTGGTATACAAAGAGTAGAAGAAACGAACCTGTACAGACCCTCAACCCTGTTAAAGATAACGTGTCAAGAGCCCAGGTACTTTTATTAAAAGATCAAAGACATATTTGAAACATTATTTTATTATTATTTTTTTTTTTTTTTTTGCTCTTTAATCTAGCAAAGTATTTATTAATTTCTATATTCACACTAGTTCTTTTTTTGCCGGCATTTATATTGTATTATCTATGATTGTAGCTAAATTCACTTCTGTACTCAAATGTTTTTATTAATTTATCTGTCAAATAAATGGATCTTTTAAATAATAATTCGATACGTCAAATAATATTGATTAGATATAAAAGTTCCCTATTTATATTGTAAAAATGTTCTAGTTAATTTCATTAAAGCGTATATATATTTACTAAGAATGTTATTTTATATTATATATCTATTAATTTAGTCTCATTTTGACAGTATTCATTATTCTTGTAGAATTTTTTCTATTTTCCTTCATCATAATCTATCTAAATGTCGTCTATTTTAATTCAGATGGATCCTCAACCATGGAAAGAATTTATTTGCGGCTGGGGTGCAGCTTGTATTAATATCTCAATCACATATCCAATATACAAAATGATTTTCAGACAGGTAAAAACTTTTTACATCTATATATTTTTCAATTTAATATATTATAAACAGACTCTATCAGAGGAAAAGGTAAATATTTTCTAGGGGATAGTTTGGGTTATTGTATAAAAAAGATATATACACATATCTATATATAATTATCATATCTATATAATATTAAAATCATGATACCCTAGACATATCTAGGTAAAAAAAAGTATGTTAAACCAATTTTTTTCTCCATTTTTATTTAAACTTTAAGCATTATTATAATATTTGTTAATTGAATTAGCTATTACTTTTTTTTAATAATTTTTGACTTACCTTTAACTCTTGAATTACTGTTGAAATTAGTTTCCCTTTTTTTTCAGATGCTTCATGGAGTGGGGATGGGAAGTGCTTTCCATCAACTATCAGATGAAGGATTACACTTTCTTTACCGCGGTATTTTACCGCCTTTATGTCAAAAAGGGCTATCAGTCTCTCTTATGTTTGGTGCATATGGAAATTTTTTTAAAGAGGCCAGAGGAATGGTAAAATATTTTTTATTATATTAAGAAATAATCTTAGTGAATAAAATCTGACCATGAGATCACTCAAAATAGAAAAGCCTGAAAATCAGATAGGGCATTTAGTTTCCAAGAAAACTATTTTTCATTAAGAGGGTTCACCTTATAAAAGGAGGGGGGGGCGATCCCCCCCCCCCCCCCGAGAAGAAATTCACAATGTTATAAAAACTAGTAATCTAAAGAAATTATGATTTCCGGGCTTTAATTTCAATTGAATTTGTTACCAATCAATTTAAATAAATAGGAAAGGGGTCTAAATGGCCATAGATGACCACAAAGTCCTTAAATAAAAAAAAAAAAACGCCCCTCCCCCCCCTCGACAAAATTGCATTAATCCGCCACTGAACCTGATAGAATGAAACAAAGGTCAGACCTTGTAGTCTTTATAAATAAAAAATGAAATTATAAAACTAATAGGATTATTGAATTTCTTGAATGTAGCAGTTAATAGAAATACCTAAATGTTAAAAATAGTATTATGAAACTCATTACTGTTTCTAACTATAGTGCGAGGTCAAAAATACTCTCTCATTTTATTTTTAAATAACAATTCCAAATGTTATATATTAATATCTAATTCCTTAGAATAATAAAATTTATTGTTATATTTAATTTTTAAAGAATAAAATTTCCGTATCATCAGCAGATTCTTTTGATCATATAAAAAAGAAATATATAAACAAACAATACACTATATTTATTGTACCGTACTCAGTTTCATTTATTATTAATATTTTTAACTTTTAAAATCGGGAAAAATGGGTTACAATTTTTTAGGATTAAAGGAAAATAAAGGATACAACTTTAAATTTTTGAGAAAATATTTCAATTCCCATGTTTGTAATCTATTCAGTCAATTTCGAGTTGGATAAACATTATATTAAAAATATAATAAAGATTTATATATGCTGTATATATCGATTTAAGATTATAAAAAATACAATGTTCGTGTTCTTATATTAGAATTGATTGGTACAACTCATTAAAAACTTTTTTTTATACTTCATGCAATTTACTATTTCATTTCTGGAAATCAAAGCTTATACATTTCATGCCATCGATTTTTAATTATTTCAGAGAGTTGACTTTGCTTTCATTCCATTGATAAGATCTCAACACATTTTATGAGAGCATAATTCATTTTACCGTTAATCTTTAATAACTTATTAGATTATATAATAATATTTAATCATTTATTTCAACTCTTTTTTTACTTTCTCTTACCTATCTATGCAGAGATCTAAATAGAGAAAAAGTATTGGTTTCATGTCAAAAATTCGATGTTGAGATTTTGATGGTTATACAAAAAAGTGATTTTCGCAAAATGGTCTGTCTGTCTGTCTGGGTTCAATTTAAAGCATGAAGGAATTGAGCTACGAAATTGAAATTTTATATTTAAGTTATGTACCCTCCTGAGGCATGGAAGCTTTTAATCAAAATCGGCCAAAAAGTACTAGTACAAAGTTTCGACTGCTTACTCTGCAGCCGTACTTTGCACTTGATAACTTGAAACGTTGTACAGTATTTATATTTTTAAGAAATAATTAATACAAAATGTGGTCCATAATTAAAAATTACCCTAATAATAATTATTCAAACCACAAAAGCTTTAATAAGTACTAGTACTTTACCGATGTACTTTTTCAGATTTTTTCTTTATTTTTTCCTTTAATGTGATTTTTTCTCTGATATTTATGTTTACATTTTTCTTTGTTTTCTGAAATATGGCTCTAATATATTGGCCATTCCCATTAACCTTGGAACGTTTTTTACTCAAAGGGGGAACAATACAACTTTTTTAGATCATTGTTTTTTTTTTGGTAAAACCCTCCCTCCAGTTCTGACACTTAAGGCTTTATCAAAACTTGGTGGATACCATGGACAGATATTGTATTAGTCCATGTTTCTGATTCCAGAAGTGGTACCTCTTTTAAAAAATTATAAATTTGTAAATAATTAGGCTAATTTATTAAAGTTTGAATTTTCTTTTTTAGGGAGCCACCTATGGACAATCACTGCTTCTTGCTGGAACCGGTGCAGGCATTCTTGAAGGTGTGTTGACTCCTTTTGAAAGAATGCAAACACTTCTTCAAGCCTCAAAATACCATGATAAATTCCGAAATACTAAGCATCTATCTCAAGTTATTATACGTGAGCATACAATAAAGGTATTTTAATTACAAAAAAAGCTTCTCTGCTATGGATTAGTAGAAACTTTTTTATTTATTTATTAAAAAAAAAAACGGTTCGGTGTTTATCCAACCCGTTATTTAATTCCCATTTAAGCAATTGCATGAATTTAATTAATACCGAACCAATAGAACAAAAAAGATTAAACCAATATAATAATTCTTATAAACCTTTAATTTTCTCATCATTCTGACATAATTTGTCAAAAATAATATGCTTATTATTTCTCTTTTTATAAATTTGTAAGGTTTTTAATAATATATATATATATATATATTTAATCATAACAGAAATTTTTCAATTCAGTTTTTATCAGAATTGAGTTCAAATAGTCAAACTTATTTTAGCAAATTAGAAATTAATATCTGACAAAAATCGATAGATATTATATTTTATCTCGTAATTGCTTGTATATTAATCCTCTCACTAATGGGGTACTTTTAGAGATAATGATAATTTCAAAGAAATCAATATTTTGTTTTTTTATTTATAAACTAAAAAAAATAATCTGCCGTTCATATTAAAATGTTATCTCTAAAGCAGATTAGAAAATGTTTTTACTTTATTTTTTTTAGATTAATATATAATTTATTTATGTTGTAATTATGCTATTATATTAATTGAACTTTATCTAATTTACTATATTTAAAAATATTTATTTTTTTTAAGATATTAAAATCCTAGAGACACTAAGGGCAAGGTGGGGCAGGCACCGTTTAAGACACATAATTTTCTTATCATTTTTCGCCTCCTCACATCTGAACAAAGATTTAAAAACCGAACCCTGAAAACAAGTGTTAATAAAGAAACAGCAAATCTTGCCTTTGTTATATACTATAATGACCTGCAAATATCTAGAAAAAATTAACAGCTTGTATGACTAGATTAGGTGATTTTAATTGTTATTATCCTCTCTCTTAGTGACCCCCGCCTGATATAGGGTTTCACTACTACTTAAGTTATTCTGGAGATATTTCGATAGTTTTATTGAACCTTAGTTAAATTGAGTAATTTTTTATTTAAAAAAAAACAAACATTCAGATTCATGGAACACCTATCTTATGATAACAAGTCAATATATTGACTTGTTATCATAAAACAGATGTCTTATAAATTTGAATACCTTTTTATTCGATGAATTGTAAAATCAAAACACACTCAACTCATAATTTTATTTAATTTTCTAAGGATAAACGATAAACTAATAAATATTTCTACAGAATATATTAACTAGTGGTGGAAACAAAACTGATAACGTTTTCTCCAAACCAGCAAATAAAAAGTTAAACAAATTAAATTTTATCATTGATATGACAGTTCAAAGCTGAATAAAAGAATGTGCAAGATCAAGATGGGGGTAACTAGGGAATTTGGCTGGGGAGGGGGGGCATGGGACCAGCCATTCTCCGGGGGTCTGTTATTGTCTCAATTTTTCTTGGGGTAGTAATTCTTCTGCCCCTCCCCCCTTGCGGGACCCCCCCCCCCTAGTTATGCCCATGAAGGTCAACTCAAACGACTAAAGTGTTTATGCTCAGACAAGGGCGGATCCAGAGGTGTTTCTCGGGGGGGGGGGTAATTTGGAGTGACTCGTCGCACAGCACACAATTTTTTTCTTAATTTCGGTAATTTAAAGGCGCATTCTGTACTTGTTTGCCAGAATATAGATACAAATCAAATTTTTAAGTATTAATTTTTAAAATTTTACGTGAAAAATAAATTTTTTTGCAAAAAAAAGGTATTTTTTTCAAATCTCGGGGGTGGGGTAATTACCCCCTTTACCCCCCCCCCCCCCTTGTATCCGCCCTTGTGCTCAGAATAGTTTCAAAAGAAATGATATTGCTATGATTCGAGATTTTTTTTTTCTAATTATTATTTTTTTGTTTTCAGGAATTTTATCGAGGTTCCGTGCCAATTTTAATACGTAATTCTCTAGCCAATATACTTTTTTTTTATTTACGTGATGAATTTAGGGATCATTGGCAAAAAACTCTTCTACCTCGTAAATCGAAATTTATATGTTATTCCATAGAATTTGCAAATGGAGCTGTCATAGGCGCTCTTATATCTACAATAATTTATCCATTAAATGTTGTAAAGGTTCAATTACAATCGGAGATCGGTGGCCCTTATCGGAGATGGCTACCTGCATTATATGAATTATATAGGACTCGCGGGTTGTCTACTTTATATAGTGGTGTTCATGTAAATTATATGCGCTCATTTTTAAGGTAATTATCAAATTATTTTTCTGAATATAAGTGGTTTAGTACAGGGCCGGAACTACGAGATTTTTTAGGGGGGGGGGGGGCAAAATTTAATTTGCCGCCCCCTCCTTAAATTTTCTATTCAAAATTCATATCATTTTACCCTTTTTTTTTAGTAAATCTTTCTTTAATTGCCGCCCCCTGATATTTGTCGCCCGGGGCACATGCACCCACTGCCCCCCCCCCCTAGATCCGGCCCTGGTTTAGTATTTTATTAACCTCAACCCTAGTATTAAGATATATATACTGATTATAAACCTTTCCGTAACGTAACGTTCAAAGAGGGCTGATAAATAAACTGGCGCACAGCACACAACTTTCTCTTACCTTCGGTAATCGTAAGTTGTGTACTGTGCTTGTCACACCAGATTTTTTGTGTCTACATGGATTTTCCGACAGTACGGTACATTCGATTTTCAAGATGTAAACCCTATGGCCTCTGGCTAAGGGGAAACAAATAAAAGAAAAAAGATGTAAAATTTATATGTAAAAATATTTATATTTTGTTACCATGGCAACCATTTCTCCTATCTTTTCTATGGAGTACAAGAGTAAAGTGGTCTTCAGAAGATTTCAATGATAAAAGGATAATATACATTTTAAAGAGAACCTAAAAAATAATTGATTTTTGAATTTTAATTAAAATCGTTGGAGCGAATTTTGAGAAAATCGATAAAACTGAAAAAGTTCATCAGTAAAGTACTAGTACTCTTTGGCAGATTTTGTTCAAAAGCTTATTTTCACTTCTCAGGGGAATGAACACTACTCATGTACTTCATAGGAAAGTTAAGAGAAATAGTCACACTCACACACACATTCACACACTCTTTTCGGCAACATAGGCTATATAAGACTTAGGCGATAGCCGTTATCATAATTAATATAAATATTTGGGGTCCAAGCATTTTTTAAAGCCATTTGGTATCCAAATGGCTAAATAAAAAAGCTAAATATTTTTCCATGTTTATGAATTTTACACCTTGAATTCTATTAATATACTACCAATTATTCCTAAACCCAAAAAATCTGCTGTGACAAGCACAGAATAAACTTTAAATTACCGAAAGATAGAGAAAGTTGTGTGCTGTGTCCAGTGGCGTAACGTTTTTTAGCTGGGCCCCCGCAACCTTCATTTCGACCCATCATTAGACCATACAAAAAATATTTTTAAAATACCGTATATCCCTATGTACCCGTATGTACCCTGAGGGCCCGGGCCCTCTCAAAGAGTAATTTTCATTATTTTTTCCCGTTTTTTTCGGAGCTCAGAGGGCTCGGGCCTTCTCAAAGAGAAATTTTTTATCGGAACCCTGAGGTCCCCGGGCCCTCTCAAAGAGAAATTTTCATTATTTTTTTTTATCCAAATTTTTCCGTTTTTATCGGAGCCTTGAGGAGATACAGTTTTTTAGCCGGGGTCTGCGGGGGCGTACGTTACGCCACTGGCTGTGTCACTATCACACCATATTTTTTATTTTTTTTTTTATACTTGCATATTTTATATACTTGTTATTTTATTTTATTAATTTAATTTTTTTAAACAGTTTTTATAACCAGAAATAAAAAATAATAATTTTTTAATCCAAATAAATTTTCATTATAATAATACAAAAAAAATTGAATTTCAAATTTAACAATTTGAATATTTGATTTGACTTGTGTTGTAGTTGGGGCATCATCAACGCTTCCTATGAGATATTAATGCAACTATATCCCAAGCCTAAGCATTAGTAGCAGTAGCAACAATATTGTCAAAATTATTTTTCAAAGGACACGTCAACTTAATTTTTTCCTCCCTCACGTTTTTTATTTTGGTGAAAAAAAACCCGAAATCCGGCATCATGATCCTTTCGACCTCGGATATCCATCTCTCTACTTATTTTCTATTGTATATTTATGTTTTATATTTGTTATATACACCGATTGAAGGTAAACGAACAATTTATGTATCTACTTAGTTTATATACATTTAAATATACTTTTAAATGCGAATTATTCTATGTGTACATCATACTTTGGTAAATTATTGTTATATATAGAATTAGAGAAATAAATAAGTCAATTTATGATAGCAATACTATCATAGTCTTTCATTAAAATACCAAATAATTTATTCCCTTAAAAATAACTACTAATTAAATATCAAATTTTATTTGATTAAATCACATTGATTTTTTAATTTATTAAGTTTTTTATTTTCATTTGATGACAGCTATAGAATAAAATAAGCTTTGACAAAAATCTAACCTTAACAAATATTTTTAACTTTTCATTATAACGATGGGAGAATTACTATTTAAAAATAAGGTCATTTTAAATGAAAGGTTAATTTATAAATTACTTTGTATTCAATCTAAAATATTTTAAATCTTTTTTTGTCAAACATTTATAAATTGATAAGGTATAAAGGGGTGTATTTGGAACTTTACACATTCTTCAATTTAAAGATAGACTTAATAATTAATACTTTGGTTGGAGGGATTATATTATGATTCATTCAACCTAAAATTAGAAGTAAGGATAATCATTGACTATTGGATTTAGTTCTATTCATGACATTTTAATGATAAATCCTTAACAATAAAAAATAAATAGAGTGTTCATATTTCTTTTCTTTTTCTCCTATTCCATAAATAGTGAGCTGTAGACAAAGAGCTCTATTTTATTTATTTATTTATTAATTCAAAAATGTATTGTGAATTGAAATATCTTGCCAGAAGCATAAAAAACTTTACACTTCATGTGATGGGGTAATTTTATAGTTCATTTGGCAATTACTTAATCCAGGAAAGTTGGAAGTCACGCAACTATACTGTCCCAAAAGTTCTTAATAAAAAGATTATTTAAAAAAAACCAACAGAGGAATTAGAACTAAATGGGAAAGAAGAACCATCCTCACTATAGACGTATCCAGCTCAAAACGAAAGGGGGGGGGGCAACTTTTCTAATATTCTACAATAAAAAAGATATTGCTAGTTAGTTTCAAATTAACGTTAAATAATCAGAAATCTAAAACAAACAAAAATCATGAACTTTATGTGATAGAAATTTTTTCTCTTAATTCTACCTATTTCTTTATTTCTATCTCTATCTCACACTCTCTTTTCTGGGACCTTCAACATTTGATAATTTTTTTTTTTTATTCCATTAATTTTGGCAACCAATGCTTATTATTGAATTTGAAATGATAATGATATTTTTTATTATGATTTTAGGAAAAGGAACAGAAGTGGTGACATGCGGCTCTGTGGTAAAATTGATCAATGTAGATTTGAAGGTACGACTTCATTCACACGATGTAAAATATGGAACAGGAAGTGGACAGCAGAGTGTGACAGGAACAGAGGCCCGGGAAGACGTTAATTCACATTGGCTTATCAAGAACCAAACAGGACAAGGCTGCCGGCGAGGGTATATTTCATTCTTTATTATTTTTATATGTATAGGCCATTTGTGTGTCAATATTCTCTAAATATTATCTATATTTAACTATAAGCTCAAGAGAAAATTTTTTTAGAATTTTGTTTATGAATATTTATAATTTTGTATGACAATGAGTCTCAGCCTAAGACTTGGTCCCAGCCAGAATTTTGAGAATCACTACTATATTCACATGAGACTCTTCAACATACTAGATTTTTACTTTCTCTTACCTCTATATATATGTTAATATATAGAGAGAGAAAATATTGGATTCATGTCAAAAATTCGATGTCGAGATTTTGATGGATATACACGTTTTAAGATCCCCTGAATCCAAAAAAGTGGTTTTCGCAACATTGTCTGTTTGACTGTGAACAAAATATCTCAAGAACGAAAAGAGCTAGGAGGTTGAAATTTTATATTTAAGTTGGGCACCCCTCTGGGACATAACACGAAGCTTTTGAACAAAATCGGCCAAAGAGTACTAGTACTTTACTGATGTACTTTTTCAGTTTTTTTTTTCCGATTTTCTCAAAAGATTTTGATTAAAATTCAAAAATCAGTTATTTTTTAGATGCTCTTTCAAATGAATATTCTCATTTTGCTCTCAAAATTGTTTGAAATTATTCTTGTACTTCATAGGAAAGATAGACGAATATTTTTGTACTTTTTTCTTTTTAGAAATTCTATTTTAAATTTTTTATTTTCAATTTTTTCTTTGTTTTAATTTAATTTTTGTAATATTTTCAACTAATGTATGATTTTAAGGGATTTTTGTTTGTAAAATGTATAAAATCATCCTCCAGAAAAATATAAATTTTTACATATCTAAAAATATTTCTAATTTTTCAGTGAACCAGTGAAATGCAGTTCAATAATTCGCTTGGAACATTTAGCAACATCAAAAAATCTTCATTCACACCGATTTCCATCACCACTAACTGGAAATCAAGAAGTTTCTGCTTATGGAGACGATAAGGGAGAAGGAGACACCGGTGATCATTGGATGGTTTTATGCGACGGAACTGTTTGGAGACGAGATATGGAGGTAAAAGATTTTTATGACTATAAAGATAGTATGTTATTAGAATATTCAATCAGAATTCCTTAAGCTAGATTACTGATAATCATTCAAATGTAATCTGATAGAGCTAAAGCAACTAAGTATTTAAATTTGATTAGTTAAACAAAATCTGATTGAGAAAGAGATATAATCAAATTTATATTTATATTGCTATTCTTCCCGAGAGTTCATTGAATAAAAACACGAGATTACCATGTAGGTTTTTATTAACAAAAACGTCTCATTAATATACAATAATTAGAGTCAATAAATTTATTTCTTGTTTTAATATCTTAAGTTGCTCACTTCAGTCTTAATCAAATGGTTGATATCATCACATTCTCCTTCCCCCCCCCCTCTTTATTTCAATTAAATAAGACATAATCCCCTAAATCTTGTGTTCACGCTGAGGACTTGCGGAGGCCTGGTCGGAAGAAGAGGGATTAATTTCAGGAATTAACACAAGAAGCCCTCACATTAAGGGATTATGTCTTATTTAAATGAAATAAAGGGAAGGGGGGGAGGAATGTGATCAACCAATTGATTAAGGTCTGACGTGAGCAATAGCGAGAATAAAAACACAATATTACTGTCTAGGTTTTTATTAACAAAAGTTTCGCATTAATATACAATAATTCGAGTCAATAAATTTATTTCTATTGTTCAGGATAGGTGAAAAGTGAAGAAAATCTGCAGCTAGTTGTACAACTAGCTATCCTGATTAAACTACCAGCTATAAGCCCTACGTATTTCTATTATTGTTTTAATGTCTTAAGTTGCTCACTTCAGACTTTTTCAATTGGTTGATATCATCACAAAATATATATATATATTTTTTTTTTTTTCTTTTTTAGGTAATGATCCGTCACATCGATACTGATATGTATTTGGCTGCAACCACTAGAACTTATGGTCGACCCATCCATGGGCAATCAGAAATCGTTGGATTGAATTCTTTAAGTGGAGGTTCAACGAAATGGCAAACGGTCGAAGGTCTCTTTGTACATACTTCAAACTTTGATCCTACACAAAACGCTCAACACAGCGCAATGCATGACGAGCTTTAAAATAAATAAAAGGAAAGAGCTCATCCTTGTTCATCTTTTTTTTTTCATCATCTCTTGATCTCATTTAAATATAAATACATGATACATATTTCCAAGTTTGTCTGTTTTATGTTTGTTATGTGTGAATGACCAAAAAATAAATAGCTTTAAATATACTTATTATAAAAATATCATTAATAATTTAATTTGGCCTTTTGTAAATAGTAAAATTTAATAATTTAATTGAAAAATTATTTATTAATAAAGTAAATTTTATCTTAAAACATAATAATGAGAGAAAGGAGATATTTTTATTGCATTTAATTAGGAAAAAGTTTAGTTTCATAAATCACCTCCGAACCATCATATTTGTATTTATTATATTTATTTTTGGGCAGATAAAAATTAATATAACAAGAGGAAATTTGTTTTGACATATGATTTAAAATATTGATGTAAAAGATTTTTTGTTTTCCTATATAAAACATATATGAAATATATAATTGAAATTAATTGTTGAAATATATGATTATATTATTAATATTAAGAGATGCTCCTTCCATATTCTCTAGTCCACCTTTTTGACTCAGAATAAACGATATAACTTTTATATTATCTACTTTTATTAATATTAAAAAAGTTGTATTTTGAGATCATCAAATCAATTCTGAAAGATTAATAAATCTCTTTGGTCTCACGCTTTGAAAAATAAAAAAACGGCATAAAATTCCTTATTTTAATTTTCCATTTTTACACAAAATCTAATTTAAAGGGAAATATTAGGATCGTATATATTTGGATTTTTCTTTATTTAGATAACCACTAATTTTGACTTTAGTTGGTGAATTTATAACATTTTTTCAAAGAGCGTGAGGTGACTAACGTGGGCGTAACTAGAGAATTTGGCTGGGGGGGGGGGGGAGCATGGAACCAGCTATCCTGGAAAGCTCCATATTTTCTCAATTTTTCTTGGGACGGGGAACTTTCTGCGGGGGGGGGGGGGTGCCCCCAAGTTACTTCCATGGTGATCAAGACTGAGACGACCACTGACCAGTATCTGCCGACAATCTTGGTCAGGATTGATAGAACCCACCCCCAAAGAAATAAAAATATAAATTTTAGATGGAAAGTGGCTATATTAGTTGATATACGTATCCAAAATTTGAGAGTTTTATTTACGCAGAAGCTCCCAATTTGGCTGACTCCTCTCTCCATTTATATAAATTTCAGATCCTGGGTCTGGTGCCCACAAAGAAAAACATTCATGAAAATATTTTTTCTATGAGTTGGAGCTCAAGGGACTAAGAGCAGGAATCTAAAGAACCCGGCTTCCATCCTCCTGCCTGTAATATATATATATATTTATAGTCTTACCTAGTCCTTTTATTATTCACCCTCTTTAACCCCGACAAAAGTTCTAGTAGGGTATTTTAAATTAGAGCGGGAAAACAAATAAAAAAATTTAATATAATACTAACTATATTTAAAAAAAAAATAATATTGAAAAATTATAAATTATTTATTTATTTACTTATTTATTATTTTTTTAAAATTAATTTTGGATTTAAATATATTTTGACTAATTTTTAAGCCCGGGACAGTAAAAACAAAATGGATTCCAATAACAACAACCTAATCAAAAATTAAGTGTAATTTATAATTATAAATTAATAATTGATCAAATGAAGCGACGAAAACGTTTAACATGCAGCATTCCATTAACAAGAATTTTTTTTAAATGTACTCAATCACCTCTATAAGCAGCAAAAACATTAATTATTATGGAAGTGGAGCAGTCTTTACTTTCACATAATTGTCGTCTTTGTTTATCCAACGACCCAACAAATTTGCATATATTTAGTGAAGTTGGACAGAAATATGATTTCCAAGCGAAATTCTTAAAACTATTCAGATTTTGGGTAATTCATTTTTAATTAAATTTTTTAATTAACAATTTATCTTTGTCATTTACTGACAGCTTCCAATTAATCAATTTCTCAACTTCTAAATGAATTAATAAATCCTTTTGCTTTCTCTCGTCCTTTGGAAACTAATTAAAGAGCATTTTCAAATGGAAGAAGTTTCCCAAAAAATACAGTATTTGCTCATATGAGATAATCACCTAAAAAATATCATTAATTCAAACCATCGAGAGGGATAATTGCAATTAAATATTTATTATTTAAAATAAAAATAATTTTAAATCTGTAGAATAGGCCTCGTGTGAAATTATGAGTGATTTGTGTTTTGTATTGGTTGTTTCAGTTCGGTTTGCTTCTGACCTAAACCATTCAGTTCTAAGCTGTCAAATAAAAAAATTGCTGTCTCTGTGGCCTCAAATTTTTTTTCCAAAAACAAACTAAATGGTTTAGTTAAATATACACTCAAAACCTCGGCAAACCGAACAGAAACTGAGATTTCTTTAAAGTTGATTTAATTTTTATTTTCTAAGGAAAACTTTACTGGAGGGGTCCAAACAGATTAGGTAGCTGCAAGTTGTTTAAAACCATGTGCGATGGCTCAACCCTACTCTATTCTACTCGAGGACTTTTCTGCAGATCGACCTTAAGTCTTAAGGAAACTGTTAATATTAAGTTAACAATATGTGAAGATAATTGTATTAACTAGACAAAGGTCTTTGCAAATTGTCATTCAGACAATGGAAAGAGTCTTCCCTAGTTCAGAACCACCGTCTAGTTAGTACAATAATCATGTGCATACCCCCAATTCATCACTAGATTATTATACATTTACATTAAGAGCCTTAGAAATTTTTCATCATATTTTCATACATTTCTAGGATTTTGTCATGAATAATGTTGACCTACTTTTTTTTAGCCTAAAGTGGTTGCTCTCGAATTGGCAATGTTTATTTTCGGCTTTACAGTTCTTCACAACTGGTGAAACCTATGTCCCATTTCGTAAAACTTCCCATGAAGGGCAATTTGTCGTAATGAAGACATTAATTGGCCGCACAAATCTTGTGATTTGAGACTTAGATTTATTTATTTCGGGCGTTAAAGATAAGGTCTACAGAGAGGGTGGGATGGGAAGTATGTGATAAGAACATAGGCGTAACTAGGAAATTTGACTGGGGGGGGGGGGAGCCATTCTCGCTGGAGGAGCCATGGGACCAGCCATCCTCCTGGAAGGCCCCATATTGTCTCAATTTTTCTTGGGTCGGGGAGTTTTCTGGGGGGAGGGAGGCCACGAGCCTTCTGGGAGAGGCAGGCTCCCCCCTCCCCCGGGACCCCCTAGTTACGCCCATGGATAAGAAGCTAGCAGTCCAATTGAACAATTGAACGAATAAAAGACATCAGGACAGAAATTCGTGTCCTAAGCCCAAAAATATGTAAAAATATGATGAAAAATTTCTTCAAAGGAATAACCATTTGCAGAAAAAGCAGAGATGATCATATTTATCTTATATTGTGTTTCACATTTAATTGTAGAGTTTATACTTTATAAAAATATCTCCACTTTTTCAGGAAAGTTTTCGTTTTTTATGTAATTTTATATGGCCGGCTCAATCTGAATACCCTATATTTTAATTAATCTTATCACAACAGGATATATTCTATCAAGTGAATTATATAATAATAAAATATCACTTCTAAGATCTTAAATATTTCTACTTTTTTAAAAGATTTCATTTTATAGATTGTAAATTAATATAGATAGATCTATTTATATAATAAATAATGAATAAACCCATTTTTTTCTAGGTAAGACCTGATGATACTCTCCCTAAGCATATCTGTTGTGTTTGTTACAACCAAGTGGAGAAATTCCATTGCTTTGTCCTCAAAGTCGAAGAAAGTCAACGTAAATTGGGATCACTTATCAATGGTCACTTGGAAATATATGAAGATGCACAATCAACCCAAAACACCTACGAATTTTTCAAAACTGAATGTGAACTCTCTAGTTTTGACCAGGATACGTATTATCAAACAAATTCCGATTCTGGATACCATCAACAGGTGGAAGTACCGGCTCAGGCCCAAGAGGAAGTGGTGGTGACTCCCTCTTTGCAGCTTATGACAATGCCCCCTGCTGCTAGAGAAGAAGCAGTAAATTCACTCGATACGAAAATCAAAAAAATTAAAAATGGTCCAACTGTGATCTCCAAGACAACTTCTAGTAACAATAAGCAATCAGAAAACGATGAAGTTGAAAAATTAGAAAATATTCCACTCGCTCAAAGACAACAAAAACTTGCAAAAGGGGACTCAAAAAAGGTAAGATAATTTTTTATCGTTGTATTATTAATTTTACCCTTGGGGAGAAAAATGTTCCTAATTCGACAGTCTTAATTAAATTTAGCATTAGCTTAAACTTTGATAAATTTTTTGACATTTTTAAACGAATTTCATGTATTGTAAATAAGATATTAAAATAGTCGAAGATCTTTATCCATCTCTACATCCAATATTATTTTTCATATCCATCTCAATTATACTTCACTATTAGCATTCTTATTGTTGTATTGAAACTGAACTCAAAATTTAAAAATTATAATGAAAATTGAATGTTTCAAAATAGTCAAAAGGCTTATCGAGGCAAAGCTGTTCGCATGATTTTCCCGATAAAATGGGGGTCTTAAAAAGTTAGCCAAAAGGCAACTCTTTCGAAAATATGCCAATAGATGGTAGGGCTATGTTTAATCTCATGTATTTGTTTCTTGTTCTTTCTTTGCCTTAATCCCGCGGTGCGGGGTCGGCGGATCATGACTTTTGCGACCGGGAAGGACTAGAACAGGCCGGTTCGTCGCACAAAAAAAGCATTCTATTATGCAAAATGTTGACGATTTTAAATCATTTTTAAAAATCCGCATAAAAAATACTTTAAAAGGCCTCAGTAGTTTCGGACTAAAGATCCAATGTGGCCTTCTGAAGTTCCTTTAACCCACATGTTATTTCTTCTCTCCTTTATAGTTTTTATAACAAGTCTATTTCATTAGCTTATAGAATTTGATTCTTTAATTTAGGCCTATGGGACACGCATCAAGTCAAATCATCTTGCCAAATTCTACGGGTACGAATGTCAGATCTGCAAACAAAATGGCAAAGAGGTTTTGAAATTCCGTATGTTCGGACAATTATGCGAACATTACACATCAGCTCATGGGCAGCGAGGCTACGTAGTCTGTTGCGGTCGAAAGATTTACAGTAGGAAATCTGTTAGGACTCATTTCTTAAAACATCAAAAACCGGAACTGTTTAAGTTAGTTAATTGAAATTAATTTATATATATACATTTTGAGAAGCTCGTAACATCATTGATGTTTTTCCATTTTCTTTCTAGATGTGATCTATGTGGAAAACAATTAGCGAATAAATTTTGCCTTGAGACACACAAACTGAGACACCGACCTGAAAGACCTTTCAAATGTTCCACATGTGGCAAAGGTTTGGCAACTTCCGGAGATCTTTATAAGCACGAGCAACAACATTGGCCGGAAGAAGAAAGGCTTAGATATGTATGTGATACTTGCGGAAAAAGGTAAACAAGGCCTTATTTAAAAATTAAATTAAATCACATTTTTTAATTAAAATCTTAAAAAATATACTTTATCCTTTTTTTACTTAGTTTTTTTCCTAATATCTGGGAATCTGACGCAAATCAGAACTCTTTTCAAAATTTTCTTTATGTCATGTCATTAAAGTGTATCCCCAAATATTTTCAATCTGGGTTTGAGGGTTTCTTCTACTAACTTTTTAATACTATTTACCAGATTTATTTATCCTCTTATTTTTTTCTAGATTTAAACACATAGCTAATCTTAATTATCACCGAAATGCTGTGCATCTGAAATTAACAGAAATCTGTCATATCTGTGCCAAAACATTTGCCTCTAGATCGGGACTGGATATTCATATGATGTCACATGAGGCAGCTGAACATCAAGTTCAATGCACCGTTTGCGGAAAATGGTAAATAAAACAATCTTATTTTTTTTGGATGGGAAATTCAGACTTAGATTATTATTATGTAATCTCTCCAATCTTTTTTTTCGGCTACAGACGACAATTGACTTTTATAAATTTATTTATTATTTATATTCTACAGTATCGAGGGCTTCTGGAGGGCGTTCAATGGTCTTGTTTTTTGTATATATCCGATAGAGAGAAAATATTGAATTCATGTCAAATGTCATGTCGATGTCGAGATTTTGATGTTACACGTTTTGAGGTCCCCTGAGTTAAAAAAAGACATGGCCTGTCTGTCTGTGAAAGAAATATCTCAAGAACGAAAAGAGCTGAGGTGGTTGAAATTTTATATTTAAGTTAAGCACCTCCCTGAGACATGACACGAACCTTTTAAACAAAATCGGCCAAAGGGTACTTTACTAATGTACTTTTTCAGTTTTTTTTTTTTTTTTTCGATTTTCTCAAAATTCGCTCTAGCGATTTTGATTAAAATTCATAAATCAATTATTTTTACTTTCTCTTACCCTATATATGAAATATATAGAGAGAGAAAGTATTTTTTGATTCTCTTTAAAATGTACCGTACACAAGTGATCGATCAGATGCCACAAGTGCCTGATCTGCTCGAAAGTGGAGAATTGAGCTTAGTTATGCAAACTAATATTTTTAAAATAAATAAATCAACTTTTTTTAAGGCAACTGAAGGTGAAAAGCTACTTTTAAGATAATATTTCTGAAAGCTAAGCATGGGCGTAGCCAAGAGGAGGCAGGGGGGCCTTTGCCTCCCTGGCTCGTCCTAAAAATTAAAAAAAAACAAACAAACAAATATATATTTTTCCCATTGGGAATTTTTTTTTAACGTCCCAATCCACTACATTAATTTAATTTTTTTTTTATTTAATAATTAATAATCTATGTATATATTAATTGCAAACCCCCTCTCTCGCTCTAACGAGGGGTTGCCCGTTAGGGGGGCCCTAACAAGATGTCTGACTACGCCTATGAAGCTAAGCATTTTGGTTGCCTAAGCTCAAAGCTTCACTTTCGAGTAGATCAGGCAATTGTGGTGCTCGCTGTACAATATATTCAGTCCTGAAAATTGTCTGAAGCACACTTTACTCTTGTACTTCATAGGATTTTTTTAATTCAATATCGATCAGAATCCTAATTATCACTGGCTCAACGAATATTAGATTAGTGAACTAGAAATCGCCTAAAATGCTTAATATTTTTCGACACTTTTTTAGGATGAAAAACAAATTAACCATGAGAACGCATATGAAATCGCATCAAGACGCTGTTGTTTTTCCGTGTCCATATTGTGATCGAGTTTATAAAGTAAACTCACGTCTTTCAATGCACATTAAAAGTCACAGCGATGCACGGCCTCATCAATGCCATTTCTGCCCAAAATCATTCAAGCTTAAGAGTACATTAAAGGTAATTTTTTTAATATAAATTCTGTTTTAGTTTTGTATTATTTTAAGTGATTTAACAGCCCTTCAGCCCTTATTCTTTACATCTGATAATGAAATTTAATATTTGCATAAATAAATGAATTCGATGTGGACAAAAAATCATACTACAATATTAAGGGCCCCCCAGGACTCTTGCGAAGTTGAACGCACTTGACCGAGGAACGAGAGTGTGGAGGCTTTACACGGCCCGCCTTGTGCTACTTTTACTAGCTCTTGGAGCGATTTTTTTACTTAAGTCAAAAGAAGGAGAGGCCCAACGACGAGGAAATCCGAAGTGCACCTCCAACACTCTTGTTTTCTCGCTAGGCCTTCAGTGTGTTTTTTTCAAAATTCCTTGAGTGATTCTGATTTATTATTTCATAATTTTATAATTTTATTCCTAATGAGTGAATGGACCCAAAAACCTCAATTGCAATTACTTGAGGCTTTTTAAGGAAACTAGTGATTTGGGACCCCAAATATTCTAATCATATTGAATAAAAAATAAATAAACGACGCTGCCTCCATCGATTTTTAATTTTCTTTTTTAAAAAAATAATAACAAAATTATAATAGCTATACACAAATAGAAGCTTTGGTGTCACTCATGGTACTGAGATGCTCGCGGAATAACTCGAGAGTGTGGATGCCCAGTTCTTCGCCGAAGTTACTCCGCGAGAGTCTGGAGGGGGTTTTATAGTTAATTACCCAAATTCTCATTATCAATAGATTTTTTATTCTATTCTCCATTTCACATTTTCTACAGAATATGTATACAATAATTTAGCCAAAAATTTCCATCTTATCAGACTCATCTTGTCCAACATACCGGCGAGAAACCTTATCAATGTCCGCATTGTCCTCGTACTTTCGCGAGTGGTGCTAATTTCTACACTCATAAAAAACGGATGCACGGAGATATCGCTGCTGCAGCCGCAGCGGCAGCTGCAGCTAATGCAGGAGTACCCCCTAATCCATTGTTACAACAACATCAACAACAACCCCTACCTCAAACACTTCAGACGCAACAGCAGCAACCGCCACAGCCACCTCAGAGATCGGAACCCACCCAAAACGATGCTACTCCAGCTACTCAGTACCTGTGTTACTACAACCCACCTACGTTACCTCCAGCTCCTGCTCCGCACCCCACCGAACCCCCAAATAGTTTCTATCCTCTTCTCTAAGCAAAAACTATAAAATAATAATTCATTTGCTCAATTTTTTTCTTTCAAATTTTGATCAAATCCTAAGCGATTTTATTGTTTTTACTTTTACTTTGAATAACTTTTTTACAACAAAATGACTATGAAATAGCTAGAATCAGACCCGTAGTCAGGTTTTTTCGTGACTAGGGGGAGGTGGGGGGGGGGTGACAGCATTTAACACTGTATTTTCACTGTGTTTGTCTATCTATAATTCTATTTGTTAGATTAATAAAAGAAGGCAATGCCAGCCAAACAGGATGGATAGCCTCTATCTATTTATTTCAGATTATGCGGGGGGAGGGGGTCTTGTTCCAAGATGGATATGATCTATTTCGAGTCACAACCGCAATATAAACAAACAAAAGGGTTAATTTCAAATCTAAAAGATCTCGTTTGGCTGACCGAATAGCATACAACTTTCTTTCTTTTAAGTAAAATACTAGTACTCTTTGGTCGATTTTATTCAAATACTTCGTGTTGCGATGGGGTGCCTACTTTAATTCATTCTTGAGATATTTTGCTAACAAACAGCCCACTTCGCCCATTAATCTTAATTACATTAAAAATCATATCATCACTATTCATAGATCTTGAAGCTCAATGACACTATTCACTCTGCATATGAATCCGACTGTGTACACATCATTAAGCGCCCCATACACGCTCAGTTAAACTGCGCAGTTTATCACATGTGTCATGTCTGAGCGATAAACTTAAAAAACTGCGCAGTTCACGCAAGTTTTTGTGCAGGCGAGCGGCCTGTCCAAAAGTTTCTAATTTTGCACAGATAAATGCAGTTTCCTCAGTCTATCGCTCAGTTTCTGCAGTTCTGTCTGTGTCGCTTGAGGGTGTTGCCCACCAGTTGAATAAAAAAGATATCCTTCAGAGTTTTATCGAGGCCTACCATAATTTGTCCGAATTATAGGACGTTTCTTGTTTTGTCTATTCAAATTGCGTGGAAAACGAAGTACAGTACATTCCTGCTCTTCTTTTTCTATTCATGTTTAGAGAGAGAGAGAGATCCACATGGAGAATACTTCCATACACACTGAACCAAGAGCGGATCCAGAGGAGTTTATCGGGTGGGGGGTAATCTGGTGTGACTGGTCGCACAGCACACAATTTTTTCTTACTTTCGGTAATTTAAAGGTGCTTTCTGTACTTGTTTACCATTACCATTGTTATATACAAATCAAATTTTTAAAATTTTATATTAAAAATCAAATTTAAAATATTTTAAAAAAACTGAAGTAGCCCACACACCTTCAATTCATTTAAGTTTACAGTTTTTTACTCAGATATTTACACAGTAAAACTATGCATGTATGGGCCACTTTATCATTAATTCACTGCTTTTGCGCGTCCATTAGTAAAGCCCAGACTCTCATCATTTCTTCCTTTTGTGAATTAGCCCCATCATCCCCTCGTAATTATATCCATATCCCTTCTTCAAATCATCAATCCTTTGAATTATATTATTCCTTCTTTTTCTTCTTCACTTCTGTCTTTCTACCATTCCTTCCAATACATCCTTCAACAAACACTTTATTCTCATTAAGTGACCCATCCAGTATCATATAACTACATACGTACAGATTATTTATATATACATATAAATAATGTATGCAAGTACGGATATATAAATTTCTTGGAACAACCTTTGTGTAAAAAACTTATTAAAGTTTAAACAATTTTGTATAATTAATGATATACTGATATTATTTATCTTTATAAAAAAATTAAATATTATATGATATGCTCTAAATATCAGATTTTTAAGGATATTAATGTATATATATTTATATTTGTAAGAATTAATATTATTCAGTATATTAATTAATTTTGTATTCCTATAAGCAATATCAAATTTTAAGCTCATTTATTTTTTTAAATGAAAATTATTATTTTATATTTTTTGTATTATAGGCCTATTCATCTTATATATTAATATATTTAAATAAGTTTTTAATATAGCCTATTTAAATTGAATCTCATCGTCCTCCATACAAATTTAAGTTATAAATTATTTTTATTTTTTTCTAAATATCAAAAAAAATAAATAAATAAATAAATAATTCGTCATCATTTGTATATAATTAATATTAATAAATTTTTTTAATATTTAAAAAAATTTATCTTTTATAATATTTTTTTTTTATTTTTCATTAAAGAAAAATAAGATTAATTAAAGCCATAGTCTAGTCGAAGAAAGGGGACAATTAGTCATAGGAAAATAAAAAACAGTAAATGAAAGAGAGAAATTTTCCAAAAAAAAAAAAAAAACTATTTGCAGAAGATTTAAATAATAGGTTTATTAAATATCGAAAATTAAATAAAATGAATTATTACTGGTACTTGAAATCTTCAAAGTTATTAGAAAATATGGATACTACCATGGGCGTACCCAGGGAGGGCAGGGGGTGCAGCTGCCCCCCCCCCTAGAAGCAACAAAAAAAAAATTAAATGTTTATAAAGCGATGAAACGAAACAAAATTGGTGGTTGGCGACGGGGAATGATTCTTTTTGTTAGGACTCGAGGGTTTTTAGGCCTTTAATTCGAAGGCTTTAGCTCTCTATATAAAAAATAGCTATGTCACAATCTGGACGACCATGATCTGCCACCCCCCCTGGACGACCATGATCTGACCATGCCCCCCCCCCCCTAGATTTGATCCTGGGTACGCCCATGGATACTACAATCATTTAATACCACAGTTATTTAATTTCAATTTTCCTTGGCACTATTAATTGTTTTGCTTGTTTTACTTATTCCATTTTCGCTTATTTTTTAGATATCAGATTTAAAAGTCCTCCAGTAAAATAAACTGTATCTTTTTCAAATTCAAATGCAGAATGAATTTTAGCAATTAACAACATAGAACACACATAGACTCTGACTGCAAAAGAATTTAGGTGAACCAACTTACTTGATTGTTAATATAAACAAGAGTGTACTTAAACAATGATATTTAAAAAAAACCTTTTCCAACCAAAAGGTTAACACATATCCAAAATAATTCATAAACCTCTTCTTTCTTTTTTTTTTAAACAATGTATTTTTTTAGATTTTACCAATTTGATATTATAGGATAAAAACTCATTGCATTCCATATATCTCAATTAGATTAAGAATAAATAAATTAATTTTTGTATTCGAAATATGATAAATAAAAATTTTTTGTACAATTGTAGAAAAATTTTTATTTTTTATTTATTTAATACTCTATATCAGTGGTTCCCAACCTTTTTTGATGTGCGGCCCACTTTTTCAGTAAAAAAAAACGCTGAGGCCCAGTGTATATATATAATTTTATATAAATATAAATAATTTTTATCTTTTCTAAGACGTCCGCGGCCCAGTTTCAATCAGCTCGCGGCCCACAACTGGGCCGCGGCCCACGGGTTGGGAACCGCTGCTCTATATATTTGATCAAATTTTCCTTTAAGAATTCGATACATGTTAACAATGTTTTTCTTCCAGTTCCTTTGAAAGAATCCAATTAATCGAACAAAGAAAATTAATCATAGAATTAAAAAAGAAAATTAATGAATCATAAAATTTAAATTAAATTGAATCCGAGATTTCTATCAAGATGTGATTAAGAATATATGAATATATATATCAAACAGTATCCGTCCGGCTTTACAGTCCACAAACGAGTGTGAAGATCTGAGGGCTTGCCAGCCCTCAAACGAGTGAGGTTTCTTCTTATCGACGACGACGCTTTCTACTTTACTCTCCTTTGTGGGAGGGGAAAAAAGATTAATTATTTTTTTTTTTAATACTTTTCTAACAATTTCTAATTTTCTTTGAAAATTTTATATTTCAATTAATTTTTATTAAAATTCCTTTTCTTTCTCTCAATTAATCTTTAAATAATACTAAAAAAAAAATTAAATTTAATTAAAATAAAATAAATAATCTCTCCCTGACCTCGGGAACCTTGCGATATATGGTATAATTTCATCAAGAGACGATTAGCCAAGATCAGTCAAACTTGTAATTCTGATTTGAAGGCAACTCAGGTTCTAATGACCCTCATCGCAAAAATTTATCCAATTCCTCTTCCTGAGAAAGGAAACTGGAACCCATCTCAGTATCATTACTATGAAAGACACTATTTAGAGTGATCACGTCGTGTCACTCCCAGAAACAAATGACTCAGAAGAAGAGTCTTAAAAAAAAACAATAATGAAATTATTATTTTATTTTTTTTATTATATAATCTTTTTAAGAAATTCAAGACATTTGAAATGATATCATGAATTGTTTGTGTTAGGACATAAAAAAAACAATACTAGACGATATCAGTAAATTTTATCGATTTTTCAAAACATTCAAAAGAAATGATTCATTGAGCAGGAAATGAAATTATTAATTAAAATACTAAGAAAAGGAAAAAAATAGAAATTTTTACTTTACACACAAACCAAAGGTTGAGTAAACCTGATTCAAAAGTAATTATGTGGAGGGGAGAATTGAAGGATTGGAATATTTTTTTCTTATATATAATTTTGTTAGTAAATTCTGAAATTAGACGTTCTCCTGAATAGAAAGATACAACACACTTATCTAAATTTGTTAAAGTAATTATTACATGTTGAAATTGAAGTATTATTAAATACCATATATAACGCAAAATAAAAACAAAATTTAAAAATATTAATTAAATTAGAACAAAAAAAGCCCTCGGGCCTTGGTGTAGTGATTAGCATGCTGGCCATTGGCACCAAGGGTCGCGGGTTCGCATCCCGTCTCATGCGACAATTTATTTCAATTGGATTGGCTTCTAATCCAATTGAAAAAAATAGAGACGGGGTCTAAATGGCCTCCGATGCCGAAAAAGGCCTTAATTAAAAAAAAAAAAATGTTTGACCTAATTATGTATCTCACCTAAATCTCACAATTACGGCGATTTATGTATATAATGAGTTTTTTTTTTAGTTGCTCCGTGTGTATTGGACCTAAGAGTGGGTGAGATGAGAGTAAAATATTTTTTTACTAGTTAATACATACCGGTACGTCACTAGGTTAGTTGCATAAAAGAGGAGGGAGGGGAAAGCCCTAAACTCTCCGAGAAATCGTCCACTCCTTCATTCAAATTTGAGCTTTCGCGTAATAAACATCTTATAATTATTTTCGAAATACAGTTTTTTTTTTTGAGTAGTTCAAAAGAAGAGACAAATATGATAAATACATCTTATGATAAAATTCCAAAGAATGAAGTAGATAAATTCCGTTATTTGACGGAATTAATCAAAGAAAAAGATCAAATTACAACTTCACTGAATTTTCATTTTGTACACGCTGAACGTTTGCTTAATGAAGAAATCATCAAGACACAAAAGAATCTCTTTATTGTGACTAAAAAGGATCCACTTGAATTACCAAATCCCGAAGGGTCAAGTGTTGTTCTAAAAGAAAAAATTTTTATTCCTATTCAAAAGTATCCTAAATATAATTTTATTGGAAGAATTTTGGGTCCTAGAGGCTTGACAGCACAACAACTTGAAAATGATCTTGAATGTAAAATAATGGTTCGTGGCAAGGGATCGAATCGCGATAAAAATCCAAGAGTAAATTTAAACCTTCCAGCATTCGAACATCTTAAAGAAGAGCTTCATATCCTAATCACGGTAGAAGATACAAAAAACAGAGCTGATTTAAAGATGCAACGAGCAATAAAAGAAATTAAAAAATTATTAATTCCACCCGAAATCGGTGAAGATGTTCTTAAAAAAAAGCAATTATTTGAATTAGCCATATTAAAAGGCACCATCTATCATAATAATAATTATAATAAGAAAATTGAAGAGAAAACAACGCCTTCACCAAATCCCAAACCAAACTTGACATATTTTCTTCAAACGCCTCTGGAAATAACTCAGGATAATCTCCCAATTTTGAATGAATATACAAAATATCTTTGTTCTCAACCTCCAACTTTTGAATTAGCAGACCAAACATCATCTACACCTCCAACAATTCCAATTTCGTCTCTCCATCCAGGAATGATCTATCCTTATTATTTAGGAAATTGCGCGAAATACTTAACTTATCCAAATTTATATTATGAAAATGAAACACACAAACGAAAATTTTTGAATCGTGTACGAGAACACCCCTATACAAAGAACTAAGACTGAATAATCACCAAGGTAAGAAGAGTTGAGTGGAATTTAAGAATAATATGTTTTCTAACATTTCTTAATTTTGTTCTAATTACTTATTTCTTGCATCTTGTTCATAATATATTGTTTATATTTTTCTCATTAATCATTATTGAAAAATAATATGATTTTTACGATTTATAAAATCCTGTAGTTACTAATATGCTAATAAATAATCTAACAAGACCTAACAACTTTTAATGAAAATTATATAGACATATTTTTTTTATTAAATAAATTTTAAATATTATGTAAAAAAATAATATTTTATGCCCATCCCATTTTCTAAAGAGACAAATTAAAAAGTTTTCACAAATTTTTTCAAACTTTATTTATGTATATACATTTTATACAATTTTTTTAATTTTTATTAAATACAATCTTGTCACACAGCAGAAAAATAAATAAGTAAAAATTATTTAGAATATGTGAGGTTTTAATCACAGAGTATATATATAATTTTTTAATTTTTACTTATAAATATGTTTCACGGAAAACCTACACCACTTTCCCTCCAAACTAGAAAAATAAATTTCTCTTATTCAATGAGCTTGCCCCCCCCCCCCCGTCCCCTCCCTAAAAATCTATAACTGCGTGATCTAAAAAAAAAAAATAATATAAATTTTAAAACAAATAGTTCTTTCTGGTTGGATGCATGTCACCACTGGTCATCCTACTAAATCTAAAACTTATGCATCCATTTCCAAAAGAAAAAAAAGGGCAAAAAATATATGTTGGCATATCTAGTATGGGTGGCACTAATATTAAAGGACAATATTTTTTTTGAGGGGTGGATATGAATTTCAATATCTCTCCTGGCTATTGATAACATATTGTACATGTACAATATATCCTGTAATATATTGTATATTTTCAAATGGTGTGGAGAAGTAAGATAAAGACCGCCGACCCCGCACCGCGGGAATAATCAGGCGAGGAAAGAAAAAGAAGATTGTTTATCTTCAAATGAAAATAAATTTTTTTTAAATTCCCACTTGCTTTAGTTGTTAACTTGACATCACATTTTAACAATTAACCAAAGACCGTAATTAACTTCACACCAAACAAAACGTCAAAGTCAAAGTTTTTACTGTTTTTGACATAAAAGAGTAATTTAATAAATTTTAAATAAAAAATTTTGGTATATCTACGATCTACCAAACAAATAAAAATAATAATTAATTAATATAGACTCTTATCAAATAGCTGTGAATGTAAGTAAATATAATTTAACAGCAAAATTATTTATAAATGCTTCCACGGATCATGCTTCTCGAATTTTAACTTATTAGTTATCTAAAAATAATATTTGATATACAATACATTTATAAATGAATTTATATTTGCAGATGGTGATTTATTTTGATCACAATACGACAACTCCATTGAATGATGAAGTTTTAGACGTAATGAAAGATACCATGAACAAATTTTGGGCAAATCCTGGCGCTTCATATGTTTCTGGCAAAAAAGCAGCAGAAATGATTGAGGAAGCTAGAGAGGAGGTGGCTGGAATGCTTAAAGCCAAACCAGAAGAAATTATCTTCACCTCAGGAGGCACTGAAGTATACAATTTTTTATTATTTAATAATAACAATAATAATCTAGATTCGTTATCAAATTTTAAAAACTCAAAAACCATTGGCATTATAGAAATAAAACTAGTCTGATATCTATGACTATGAGCGCTTAATTTACATATTTTTACAGAGCAATAACATGGTGATTTACTCAGTTTTGGAACAAACAACTTTGAGACCTCTGAAGCATGGGAAACCTCATATAATTACTTCTGAAATCGAACATGAATCTGTTCTTGAACCTTTATTATATCTGAGAGATCAATCTCGAATAGGTAAAGGTTTTTTAAATATATATTTTGGGACTAAGCTCTATTACCTTTTATTTATTTTTCAACTGATTATCTTGTTCAGGGCCAATTTAATACGCTGAGAAGGAACTGTTAAATTTTTTTGCTTGTTATATTAATTTCATTTTAATTTTTTAGACTTATCTTTTGTACCAATCTCTCCAAATGGCACTCTTAATTTTGATGAAGTAAAAAATTTAATTAAGCCAACAACCGTTTTAATCAGTATCATGTTAGCTAATGGTGAAACAGGAGTTGTTTTTGACATCGACACTATGGCAAGGTAATTTAATTTTTTTTTTTTTTATGTTTTATTAGATAAATCGTTACAATTGTTTTATCTACTTCTTTTTAAGGACTGTAAGAGATATTAACCGCCAAATTAGAAATAGATATCGTTTACCACGAATCTACGTACACACAGATGCAGCACAAGCAATCGGAAAAATACCAGTGGATGTTGAAAGATTGAGAGTGGACTTTTTGACTATATCTGGCCATAAAGTAATGTAAAATCTTAGTGTCTACATCAATAGCTCAAAGCCTTTTTTTTTTTTTAAACAGTCACACTTTTTTCTCATTTACACTCACATTCACACACACATATACACAGTCTTTTCGGCAACTTAGGCCATTTAAGACTTTAAACGATACTCGTATTTATATAATATATATTTATTTGTGGTCCGGGCATTCTTATTTAAGCCATTTGGTATCCAATTGGCTTAAATAAAATCATCGGACTGTCTGGGGTCCGAACCCGCCACGTTTGGTATCCGACGCTAACCTCTACGACAAGCCCCCGAGGGCCAGCTCAAAGCTGAATTATACTATTTTTAGATTCCACCCATTTTATTTATTATTATATATTATATATAATTTAAAACAGCATAAAAATATATAAATATAGGCTCTATAAGTGATCTGATAATGACGGCTGTTAGACTAGCCTGCCATCTTTTGCAAGAGAGCCGAACTATTAGACGTTAATTTTTAAATAATTACGAAATTTATTTTTGACTTACAAGGGACGGCCAAGTGAGTATATCACGGATTCGTTTGAAAAAATTGAGGTGATACTTTGAGCCAAAAAATGTTCACGTGTCTCGGCGTTTTACTCCATAGAGCCCCGATTGGCCAAAAATAAATAAATACTGAAATAATTTTCGCGCTTTCAGTAGTTTCTATTTGAAACATTACGTAACAGTCAGCTGTGGCTAGGCTGGTAGCGTAGCCGACTGAAGTAAGTTGTCCCGGGTTCGATCGACGGAGTAAGCAATTTTTTTTTTATCTTTATATGTTACCGTAACAAACAATATATTTAAAACTGTTTCATATTATTTTTTTTTGTAATTAAATTTTTTTTAATTTTTTTTCGAGTTTATTTATTACCTTAAAATTAAAATTTAATTTAAATGCATGAAGAAATATTTAAATATATGAAGAAATAAAGAAGGCATAAAATAATCCATTAATTAAACAATTACATGAAATTAATAAAAAATTTATTTGCTTTATATTTGATAAAAAAATTAGGTACAGTCAAGCGAATATAGATAACATGCAAAACAAATAAATAGATGACTATTAGCGCAGTTTATAAAGGATATTTTTTTACATGCACATTTTTGTTTTCGAATTTCAGGAGAGAAGCACTATACTGTCTGTACTAATGAAACTCGAAAAAATTTTAAAATTTAATTACTAAAATAAAATAATAAAATATAAAAAAAATAATATGAAACAGTTTTAAATATATTGTTTGTTACGGTAACATAAAAAGATTAAAAAAAAAATTGCATACTCCGTCGATCGAACACGAGACCACATACTTACCAGTCGGCTACGCTACCAGCCTAGCCACAGCTGACTGTTACGTAATGTTTCAAACAGAAACTACTTGAAAGCGCGAAAATTATTTCAGTATTTATTTATTTTTTTTTGGCCAATCGGGGCTCTATGGGAGTAAAACGCCGAGACATCGTGAACATTTTTTTGGCTCAAAGTATCACCTCAATTTTTTTTCAAACGAATCCGTGATATACTCACTTGGCCGTCCCCTTGTTAGTCTTGACTTAATTATTATAGGTTCGATATTAATGATTTTTACATTTTTAGATTTAAAAAAATGTCAATTTTCATAATAGAGTTTTTTTTCATTTTCTATAAATATAAAAAAATATTTTTTAATTAATCGTAATTAAAAAAAAAGCATTCTATTATGTAAAATGCTCACGAATTTAAGGGGTGAGTTTCGAAAAACCGTTATTAGCCGATTCAGAAGCTGGTTACTCAAGGCTGCAAGAGATGGCTTTAGTTCTCCCCATAGGGAAACAAGCGTTTTATTCCATTTCATTTGAAAGGTTCCAATTAATTAATTAAAAGCAAAAAATTAATTATTCTTTAACATAATGATTACTAATTTAATTATCTATAAGATATAGACCGAATTTTTTAAAAATATCTTTTATTTAATATGATTAATCTAAAAAAAAAAAATTTCTAAAATTAAAAAAAGGGCGTCTATAAGTTGTAGATATTTTAAATAGCTTTAATTTTTAAAAAATGCAAAAAAAAAAAATTGTGGCCGCTGGAACCTCTCAAAATCAGAACCCCGAGACGTGCACCTTAAATCATTAAAAAAAAACCGCATAAAAAATATTTTAAAATGCCTCAGTAGTTTCAGACTAAAGATTCAATGTGCCCTCCTGAAGTCTCTCAATAACTTTTATAATTATTTACCTGCATAGTAGGCTTTTTGTTTATGTTTTTCTGCAAATGGCATCTCCAAATTACGAAAGGAATAGGGCAAAATGAAAACAAATATTTTCTTTATTTAATTTTATTATTTTAGTCAACTATTTTCCTAGAAATTTTCTTAAGAAGCTGAAATATTGTTTTTTTTTTTTTTTAAATCATATTATTTTTTTAGTTTCATGGACCTCGTATTGGAGCTCTTTTCATCCGAAACAAAACTCTATTTTTTCCTTCTCTTCGAGGTGGAGGCCAGGAAAGGGGACTTCGCCCTGGAACTCCTAACACTGCTTATATAGTGGGTTTAGGTTATGCCGCAAATCTCGTTACGAATAATCTATCCAAATATAATAAAAGATTAAAAGCAACTAAAGAAATTCTTAAGACTAAACTCAAGGTAAGATTGTCCTTTTACTATTTAAGAATAAATAAAACTAAATAATAATATTCGATTTCTAGAAAGTATTCGACGAGAACGTTCAATTTAATTTTGAAAAAGCACCTAATCAATTGCCAAATACTTTAAATATCTCTTTAAACTTTCCTGGCGATCCTTCAGCATCTCAAATACTTGAAAAATTGGTTTTTTTATTATTTGTTGTCCCAGGACCAACTTGCGACAAATGTGAGAAGTATAATGCCAAATCCTTAGGTACAGATCGCTTTTACATATTTCAATTTATAGTTTCAATTTATGTATAATTAAGGAATGTCCCAGGAGAGTGTAAATAATTTATTTTTTAAAATTCCAATATGAGAGAAATTCTTTGATTGGTCACTCCCTTAATTTTATAACAGAGATGCAATCTTTATATCAAAATACCCGGTTATAATGATATCTAGAGAGGGGATGTTCATGCAAATGCATGTTTGTATTGAATATAATCCTGAAACATTGCAGTTATCCATTTCGATTCGAATTAACTCTATTTATATGTGCATCTTTAGACTTTTTTTGAAGAAATTCCATGCATCATGCATGTTTTGCCAATTTTTAACCAAACCAACCTTATTTTTCATGCATAATTTAACATTTCTTTTTTAAGCAAAAAGCATGCCTTGAATATTTTTTTCTAGTTGATTTTTAAGTCTTAATTTATGTGACAAAAATTAAAAATTATTCTTAATATTGCGACTCAATATGTGATAGAGCAAATTTTTTATTGTTTTTTACCTTCCTTGCACATATTTAAGTATTTTATAGTCACTGGTGTAGTGACAAAATTTTCATTGTGGGAACGCTAAATACATGGGGGGGGGGGTGTTTCCGGGGGAAAAATTAATAGTGAAATGTTGCAATTCTAGACTATGAATTACTCATATCTAAATCATTACCTTAATTTAAAAAAAGAATCCCGTGGTACTTCCCTGAGAAATTATATTATATGTGCATGAACATCCGGGCTCTAATGATAATTCTTTGAACTTTTGGATAAAGAAGAAATTTTAAGGTCAATTTCCACTATGTCGTGCCCTTCAATGCCGTCAGCCGTAATCGCCCAAACAGATTTGGTATTTAAATAGCATTGGAGATACCCTTTTCAATATCCACTAGATGTGCCTTGCTGCTGCCGCCAACAGACCATCGAGCGAAAACGGCCGACAGCATCCCACGGCAGGGGCACGACTTAGTAGAAATTGGCCTTAAGTTGAAGATAATGTTTAAAAGGCAATTTGTTATTGTAAATAGTTCTCATTCACACACACATTCACACAGTCTTTTCAGCAACTTAGGCCATATAAGACTTTTACGATAACCGTTATTTATTAATTTATCTATTATTGGGGTCCAGGCATTCTTATTTAAGCCATCTGGTATCCAAAAGGCTTAAATAAAATCATCGGACTGCCTGGGGTTCGAACCTGCGACGTTTGATATATGAGGTTAGCACGCTAACCTCTACACCAAGCCCCGAGGGCATTGTAAATAGTTGATATTCGAAGATTTAAGTCATTTTAGAGTCAGTTGTAACCTCGTTTATTAAAGGATTAATATCGGAAAGGGCTTCAAATTAAGATTAAATTAATAGGACTGCAATGTTTGAGCTAGGAAGATAAGATTTTATATTTAAGTTAGGCACCCGCATGGGATGTGACACGACAAAATCTGCTAGGGGGGAGTACTAGTACTTTACTGATGTACTTTTTCAGTTTTTTCGATTTTCTCAAAATTCGCCCAAACGATTTTGAATAAAATTCAAAAATCAATTATTTTTTAGATACTCTTTAAAATTTTAAAATTTTCATTTTGTCATTGAAATCTTCTGAAGACCACTTTACTCTTGTACTTCATAGGAAAGATAGGAAAAATGGTTCCCATGGTAACAAAATATAAATATTTTCTCATGTAAACTTTACATCTCTCGAATAAACCTTACTGTCGGAAACTAAATAGATGTCGACACAAAAAAATCTGGTGGGACAAGCACAGAACACAACTTTCGATTACCGAAGCTAAGAGCAAGTTGTGTGCTGTGCGACCAACAAGAGATTTTTTATTAATTAATATTCTCTATAATTATAAACTCACATAATAATAATTAATTAAGATTTTATTATTTATTTTTCTGATTAATATATTATTTTTAAAAGATTATTTCTTCTAATCCTCATGTTTATATATTTCACAGATATCCTTCTCAAATGTCATATAGATATTGAACAAGCCAGAAAATCAATTCGATTAAGTATTGGAAGAAATACATCTATTAACGATATTAATGAAGCTTTAATAGAATTGGAAAAATGTGAAGCAAAATTTCTGGAAATGTTCTACCAATAATTATTCTTTCTAAATCTAAAAATACGATCATCGTTTATTAAGAGATAAGTCATTCTTTGAAGAAAGAATATTTCCCAGGAAATTTTTGCTTTAAGTCCAATAAAAGGCAAGCTATATTATCTTTTTGTTTTAGCCAGAACATATAATATTCTAAAATAAAATTATTTTCTTAAAGAAATCAGAAGGTGAAAGTAGGAATATTTTGCCTTATTTTAGAATTATTTTATCATTTTTTTAGGAACTTTTGAGGTAAAGTAGTTATAATGATAATTTAATGTCTTGCGCAGCGCAAAATCCCGCACTATCTTATTGCTTTTACTCCTACTCACCTTATAACAAATTTTATATCATTAATCATAAGAGAAAGTTCATGTTTAATGTGTTCATATAAGAATAAGTAACTTTTTGCTGATATAATAAACTATTATTTATTATATTGCAATAATTTAAACTAACTGGATACTAATTTCCAAAAAATGGAAGTTTGGAAGTTACTATTTATTGTTTGTTAGTGACAGTTCTAAGATCTTGAGAGGACAGTAAAATTATAATTACACTACTCGGGAAAATGAAATTTTTTTCGACCCCCGAGATAATTCTTAAATAAAATGACCTCCTGAATCCGTTTTCCCCTACGACGTACTGTTTTTGGGGGACAGCCCCCTACTTCCACCCCTTTTCGTTAATCTTAGGACCATTAATTAAATTTGGAGGGATGAAAAGGAATATTTTAGCCTTAATATTTCTTCAGAAGGACTAGAGAGGTGAAAAGTTCAAAAACATGAGCATTTGTATCCAAGGGGGGATGTGGGGGACGGACTTTGTCCCTCAAATTGGAAAAAAATAATTAATAATGATCAATTTTTTCTGTTTTTTTCTCGCAGTTTTTTCACTTCTTTTCTACATATTCCAGCTAACAGACCTACCTCATCCTTTCTTAAACATCCCTCAACAAAAAAAAAATATAGTCTATAGGATAAAGCGAGTCAGGTGTAAGCTATTCCAAGAAGATGTAAGATTCACATCTCCACGCTGCACAGTTGGTCAAATTCGCAAATATTGAAGAACATAAAAGAATGTGTATATATAATTTTAAATTTGTAAGATCCGCCTAAAAAAAGATAATTATAACGGCATATTTGCGAATTCGACCTACTGTGCAACGTGGATCTGTGAAGCTTTCATCCCCTTGCAAGGGCTTCGGAACCGTTCACGCTTCACCAGCTTTATCCTATATATATTTTTTTGTTGAGGGATGTTTAAGGAAGGATGTTTGAGGGAGGTCTGTTAGCTGGAATATCAAGAAAACAATGAAAAAACTGCAAAAAAAAAAAAAAAAAAAAAAAAAAAAAAAAAAACAGAAAAAAATCGTCATTTTTAATGATTTTTTGCCGTTTAAGGGACAAAATCCTTCCCCACTTCCGCCCTTAGAACAAGATGTTCATGTTTTTGAACTTTTCACCTCTCTAGAACTTCTGAAGAAATGTCAAGGCCAAAATATTCTATTTCATCCCTCAAAATTTAATCATGGCCCTAAGATTAACGTAAATGGGTGGAAATAAGTAGGGGGCTCCCCCCGAAAACGGTACGTGGTAGGAGAAAACGGAGGTCATATTTGAATTCAGGAGATCATTTTACTCAAGAATCTGAAGGAATTATCTCGGGGCATTTTTTAGTGTTATTTACGTTTTTGTAACGCATACTTTTAAACTAGTTCAATATTTGATATTTCTAATTTTTTGATGGTATTTACAACATTTTAGATATACATATATATACTATATTATATAATCTCTGATCTCATCAATGCAAGCCTAAAAAAGACTGTAAATTCCTAGTTTTTATATTAGTTTTGATGGAATCTTTTTATTGTGGTACGAGAAAAAAAACTTTATTATATAGCATCAGATTTTTTGATAACTATTTATTAACTAACTATTTGATTTGAGATATTTATTCCAAGCAAGCCGATAGGTTTTTTTATTGGTTTTTAGGTCTTTTTCGACATCTAAGGCCATTTAGACTTTAATTAATTTAATTAAATCTTTCTCGTTTGGAACGGGATGCGATCCCGGGACCCCAGGCACGAGAAACCCTTTATGCTTCACTAGGAACATTTGGAACAATGATTTTTTTTCTTTCATCAATATATGAAGACCTGAAGTAAATTATGATCTAAGTGCCTTTTTTAAAGTTTTGAGATAATGATGTTTTTTTTTTATGCGCAGAGCACATACAGCTCACGCATTTTGATGGCAATGATCTGATCTACTACACACAGGTTTGGGACTCATATAAGAATATACCTCAAGTGACTTGGCCCATAGATCATAATTTTCTTCAGGTCTTCATATAATTTTAACCACTTCTAAATGAAAGTAAAAAGTTTTGGGACCATATAAAAGAACAAAAACAATAAAACTTTGTTTTGGCTTATTCGGCAATTTTAATTTTAAAGAGATATGTGTTCACAGGGCCTGATCTAGGGGGGGGGGGGGGCAGTGGGTGCGTGTTCCCCGGGCGGCAGATATCAGGGGGCGGCAATTAAAGAAAGATTTACTAAAAAAAAGGTAAAATGATATGAGTTTTGTATAGAAAATTTTAAGGAGGGGGCGGAAAATTACATTTTGCCCCCTAAAAAATCTCCTAGTTCCGGCCCTGTGTGGCCAGATAGAAATAGCAAGCACTGCCTGACTCTTGATGAGGGAAAACTGATATAAAAGAAAGGAGGAGAAAATAGCTGGGATAAATCTTCGTCGTCCCTCATTGCAATATATACTTTTTATAAGTGATATATTTATTTATATACATATTATATATTTAAAGAAATATTCCAAATATTTAGATTTTCTTATTCTATTTATTGTATCAATAGATTTATATTAATAATAAATAATGATATTAATGGATTAATTGCGAATATCTAAAATAATACCATATCATTATCCTACTAACTCTTTTTAGTCTTTTTTCTTTTAAGAAAAAAAATTAATTAAACCAGAGAGTTGGTCATGGAGAGGGGTGGAGAGAAGTGATTGTTCCTTTTCTTCCCAAATACCTTTTTTGTTAGACTAATGAAAACACACCATCAGGGCAGTAGCGTAACTAGGTGGGGGCGAAGGGGGACGCTCGCCCCCTCCGCCCCAGGCGCATCAAGCCTTTGGCGCCCCTCGCAAGCGACATAGGCGCCCTAGGGCATCTAATATATAGCCCAGGGTCGGTGATTTTATCATATTCTTTTCATAAATTGTCCAAAAAGTTGATAGTTTTCTTTTAAATTATATTACGACTTAAAAAACGGCGGTCTAATTGAGCCTCGCCCCCTCCGCTCTCAAAGGCAGTTGAGCCTTGAATTCTTTTACTTTACCTCTACTTCTATTACACTATTTCTTCTATAAATTCTTAAGATAAGCAAACAGATAACGATTATCCTTAATTCCTTTAAACTTCTTATCAAAAAGAATTCTTAAAATTTCATTTTTCTTCATTTCATTGGTTTGTGATCCTGTAATTATAGCCCGCATTAAAAACTATGTTTATTAAACAGTCTATTTTTATGGATCTGACTACTAAATTTTTTTTATTAGTGACAATTTTTGATGATTTAACCTAAGATAAATAATTTCATTTCCACAACTAAATAGTTGAAACTTTTTATTTTCAAAATTCCCTCTATTGTTTTTACAAAAATTTATAAACAGCTAACTTCATTCTGTGTTTAATTTTAGGCCTAAATTGACTAATTTAACGTTGTGAGAAAATAAACAGCCGGTCGATTTTTTGACACTTGACAATAAACAACAATTACAAAACGTAAAAAAAAAAAAAATTCAGAAAGTTTAATAATCCCAGCCAAAATTCGGTCCCAGTACGCGCTATGTTATGCTGTTTACAGTTTTAATAAAAATAAACAAGGGCGGATTCAAAGAACTTTTCAGAGTTGGGAATTAATATCTTATCCAATATTTACAAAGTAATTTTTCTTGATCAAATTGAATGGAAATATATTTATTCATATTTAAGGAAAAAGTAAAATGCTCTACATATTTGTTATCAAATAGTTTTCAAATTAAGAAGTGCATACAACCCTCCATTTCCCATTAATCTAACAAAATAGGACTTTAAAGATTGCATGACGATTTATTTATAAGAACGATGAGATTTGCCTGGGAGGGTCTTGGAAAAACAAAAATTCGAAAATGAGATAAATGAGAAATAACGAAAAAACATTATATCCAAAATATGAACCCTATTTATAACTTTTGAAGTATCTATTGAACAGAAATATCTTCATATATTATTTATTTGAAAAAATAATGGCATTGAATTTCCAGAAATCCGCCAATACACTCGGAGGTGGCTGAAAGAAGTTGAGAACTTAACACGATACACCCAAGTTAAAACAGAAAAGATGTCACGACAATATGCTACCATGGTGGATTACAAACCGAGTGCGAATGAAGAAATGCTTGCGGCGTATTTAGACCTGTACGATAACCCTCTGGCTCCGAAGACCACTCTTGACCTAATATTCGAAGAACGGGATGTCCAGGTGAGCGCTATCAGACTTTTACTCCTATGTGAAGTTTTAATGAATTTAGGCCATTTTGAAGTTGCTGATTTCGAAACTGATTTTAATTTTTCCACTTGGCTCTATCCTTTGAAATGATAATATTCCATTGGGTTCTACAGCCACCTTTGTCGGTTACCTAATTGTAATTTTTCAATATTTTGTTTTATTTTGAATTTTTTTCGGTTAATGAGGCTGTTAGACTTTACAATATCGATACCATCTGTATATATATATATAAGAAGAAAACTGCTTTTTATCGATTGTTTCCGATGGACGTTCAACAGCATGCATTGAAGAGATTTTCATATGCCCACATAATACTATTAGAAATTAATTTTTATTTTTGAGAAATATAAATAAAAATTATTCACCAGGCTGTCCATTATCTTTATAAATTAATTTTCACTTTGCCTCGAAAACTAGATAGAGCCAATCATAACAAAAGAATACCAAGTTCGGAATCAGCACCAAAATCTCACAAAATCAGCCTAAGATCACTCGATGAATTCATAATTAACAATTTATGTTAAATTTCCAGTTGCCAATCTATTTGGATTACAATGCCACAACTCCTATGCCTTTCTGTGTACAATCAGCAATCCTAGACGCCATGAAAGATAATTGGGCATATCCTGAATATACTATTAATGAGGCAAGAGAACAAGTGGCTAAAATGATTAACGCCAAACCAGAAGAGATTATCTTCACCTCAGGAGGCACTGAGGTATAGCAATCTTTTATTATTAGTAATAATAAGTATACTGTATATGCTACTGTGGAAGACTAGTCAACTTTATTCGGCGAATGTTGGCATTTTTGCTTGGGGGGGGGGGGGGGGACATAAAAACTTATATATCACAATTTTACAATCTTAAAAATTTATTATTCATCCGTTTTTTTAATCTAGAGGGGGACCGATATCATGGTCAGCTCTAAACCTTACCCTAAGCAGTATTATTCTTTATAAGGAGGTAGAAAGGATTATTATTGAAAGGATGATTAGTTTAGTAATAGTTTTCGAAACTTATTCATTTGAATCAGATATTATATAAAACCTCGATTCGGACTTTGAATAAGTGATAGGATTAGTTAAATTTATTATTTTATTTTTTAATATTACTACATTCACCAGATAATTTTGACATTCACTAATATAAGCCCTTCACGGTAACATATAGGCTCTATTAGGGATGAAACGATACCACTGAGGTATCGATACTTTTACTCGATACCGTTATCGGTCGCAAAGTATCGAGAACTAGACTATATTAACTCTCTTAGCACTTTATATAATTCCAGTATTTATTAATTCATAAACCCGAAAAAAGTAAGGGTGTGCCCCCGGGAGTTGAACCATAGATCCACCAATTTGTACTCGGTGTGCCCTTATTGTGATAATTAGTTAGTACTCTAGCTAGTAATTAATTTGACAATTTATTTTAGAGTAATAATATGGTAATCCAATCCATTTTTGGAATTTTGAATGGAGAAGAAAAACCGCACGTAATAACCTCTGAAATCGAACATGATTCTGTACTTAAACCTTTGCAATATCTTGAAGAAAAAAATCGTATAGGTAAGCTATTTTTTTTTATAAATATAGTTAGAATATTATAAATAAAGTATTTTGATTTAGAATTGTTTTTGGAACGAAGTTATTTTACGCGGCTTACAGTAGGGTGAATTGGTAGAAAACGTCACGTAACAAGAAGCAGCAGTAACAAAAATACGTTATAGTGCCGGCGGAGGAAGACCCGAGGCCTTTGCGAGCCCCCCCCCCCCCCACCAGCTCTAGAGATTTCTCTTTTTCTCTATCTCTTTCTATATTATTTAAAAAGAAAATAATATTTATTTTTAAAATAAACATCTAAGCGGCGGAATGCAAAGAATTTTCAAAACCGTATTTCTATAAGATTTTCAAGTTTTTAATATAAATCTTTTCTTTTTAAATAATATTCATATTAAATTATATTGAGTTGAAGAAAAGGCGTGGGGAACTCGTTCGGCGGGGGTCCGTCCCTCGCACGGCCCCACAAGTTTCCTTTTTTGATTGTTGGGTTTCTAAGATTGAATGAAAGAAAGCTATCTAATTAATTAGATCAGCTTTTCACTTAATTCAGAACAAACGTTTTTGTCACCCACAACGGATACCATCCTAAATGCCAATTTAAGTTTGTGAATGTGACTGTCATAAAAAGCAATATCGATATAGCATGCGAAAGTAAATACGTCTCTTACACACAAGAATAAAATGAGTCCTAAAAATTTTGGATAGGTTAAAGGTTAATTCATATTAGATAAATTTGAATGACTTTTAATCAGTGATTTTATTATTTTTTTTTTAGAATTATCTTTTTTGCCGATTTCTCTAGATGGTTCGATTGATTCCTCAGGCATATTTGAATTAATTAAACCGAACACTGTTTTAATCAGTATAATGTTGGCAAATAATGAAACAGGAGTTATTAATCACGATTTTTTTGCCAAGTATATATTACAATGGTTTTATTTTAAAACTCTAAATCTCAATAAACATTGTATAATTCACTCCTTAGAAACATAAAAAAACAATATGAATCGATGAATGATGATACCAACCGTCCGCCGATCTTAATACACACTGATGCTTCACAAGCAATTGGGAAAATAGAAGTAAATGTTGAAAAACTCCAAGTGGACTTTTTAACTCTAACTGGCCATAAGGTAATTTATTTTTATTTAAAAGATTTTTCAATTAATTTAAATAATAAGTGAGTGTTTTTCAAAATAACAATTTTTAAAATTCTTGACATAAATAAAAAAATACTCTGATTCAGAGGGGCAATATATAAATATATTGAACCGCCTAGCCTCTCTCGCGATTGATTATTTAAAAAAAAAAATATTTTTAGGTCAGGTTTATTCTTTATTTTATCTTTATTTCAGTTCAATTCGGCTTATTCTTTCTTATCTCATACCACAAATTCTATTATACTTTCACCCATCACTGGGCAAGCCCCCCCCCCCCCCCCCCCCCCCGAAATTTCCCAAACACATATACATATAGGGATTTACAGACATCAACGCAACAAATTTTTCCGCAGGATGGAAAACTTTGGTTCCGCAAAAGAAAAAAATGTTCCGCAAAAAATTCCGTGTGAAAAAAATGTAGTTTCTTAAAAAAAAAAATTTTCCTCAGAAATATTTTTGAGTTCAGGCCCCCCCCCCCCCCCCGAAAAAAATTTCTATATACGCCCCTGACCCATCACCTTGTATTAAATATTCTTGTCTGTGATTATTTTACAAAAAAAAAAACATTATTTATTATTATTATTTATCATTTTTAATTAATTCATTTTCAAGACAAATCATTTAATTATTTTCTTTTCTTAAATTCTTTTTAATCATTTTTATATTTAATTAGTTTTATTTCAAGTTTATTCATAGTTCATTTTAAGATTAATTAATAATTATCCATTTACGTGTTTTGATTTTATTTTTAATTTTAATATTTTAAGCTGTTTTAAGTTTATTTTAAATAATTTTAGCTTAGATAATACTATTTTAAGACGAATGTTTTTAGTTTTTAGATTAGGATTAACTTTTCAAAATTGACCCCATCTTAGGGATTGACGCAAATTATTTCAAATGAACAACTATTTCGAACTGGTGTTTTAATCTTCGTGTTATTATTTGAGATATTTAGGAAAAACAGGGAGCACCGAACAAAAACATACAAATCATACAGCCATTTTTTTAAGAGTCCGCCTTGTACACAATACACAACACGGCTGCTTCAATTTCTTGACTTGTTTATCATTGCTTATTTTGTTTATAGTTTATTCAATTACTAGTACAAATTTTTACTACCGCTTAATTTAAATTGCCACATTATTTAAATAGAAATAATTTTTTCCAAAAATTCATTTGACTGCTTCAATATATATACAGTATAATAAAAATATAAATAACATTTTATTTAATAAACTTTTTTTCGAATGTTAATCACTCGTTTTTAAGGCAAAAAATATATACATTTATAATCAGGTCTGGGGAAACCTGGACCCGGTTCCGACTCCTTTGCTATAAAAGATTTTTTACTAAGGTCTATATCAAGGGTGGTCAACACGCGCGGCCACATGCGTCCTCCTTGAACATTTTTGGGCCGGGCAGTTTCAACAGACTTTTACAAAATATATTTATTTTTTAATGCAGAGATAAGGGCAGCCATAGGCGCCGGAACTGGGGGGGGGGGCAAGGGTACATGGCCCCCCTGGCATCCTATAGGAGGGGGCAGAGGGGGCCAATATGTCTTCTTTTATTTCATTTATTTTTAAAAATGATACATTTTTACTTTTGAAAAATAAAATCTAAATTAAAAAAAATTAAAAGAGTAAGAAATTCATTTTTTTTCCAAAATATTTTATATAGACCCTATTGTATTTCTGATTTCTAAAAACGTTTTATATTGAATTAAAAGAAGAAAATTAAAAATATTTATTTCCTTCAAATAGTATACCCCGGAATATAGCCTAAAAAAAATTTTTGATAAAATTACTAGCAAATTTCTTAAAATTTTAATTTTATTAAAATTGTGATTTTATTTAAAATTTTGAAAGTTTTATAGTATATTTGTTTTTGTTTATACTATTTGAACATATTAAATTATTTTAATTTTCTAAAAAAAAATTTTTTGCCCCCCCCCCCCTGATTCAAATTCGTTCCGGCGCCCCTGAGGGCAGCCGAATCAAAATAAAGAAAAATATTTGTAATCGTTTAATCCATGGCCTGTTTCTCACGATTTTAACCATCATATGATTTTGAAAAAAATTTATAGATAGCTTCAAGTGGTTCCTTGTCAAAAAATTTCATATATTTTTTTCAATAAAATTTTTTTTTCTGAAAATCAGCCACTCACATTTTTTTGAAGCATTCATATTACCATCTAGTTTCAGATTTAATATTAATCATATAACTTAGGTTCGTATATCATCACAAAGCTCCGTTTCCGATTGATTGCTTCTCTCTTCAAATTTTTTCAATGAATAATTTTTAATTAAAAATTAACTTGTTCAGTTTTACGGACCTCGCATTGGCGCACTTTATATCCGAAACGGAACTCCTTTTGAACCTTTTCTACGTGGAGGAGGCCAAGAAAGAGGATTTCGCCCTGGAATTCAAAACGCACCTTATATAGCTGGCCTGGGAAAAGCCGCTGAACTCGTTAATAGTGATCTTAAACGTGATTCAAAAAATTTTAGGAAACTTAAAGCATATTTTAAATCTCAACTCAAGGTGAGGAGATTTTTCCTATTTTTAATAATGTTTAGTAAATAAAAGGATTTTTTTTTTTTTAGAAAAATTTCAAAGAGAACGTTATATTTAATTGCGACGGGGATTCTACACACTCTTTACCAAATACTTTAAATATCGCTTTGACGTTTCCTGGTGAACCTTCAGGTTCAGAAATTCTAAATGAACTACATCGTTTATTTTCTGCATCTGTAGGAGCTACTTGCCACTCAGGTGAAACAAAACCCTCAGGTATATATTGCTTTAATATTACGATTTCACTAAATTTATTTATAATACAGTATAAGAGGCAAAATTGTTTACTTAATAAATTACTAAATATTTTCATTTAACATTCATGTTTTATGTGTTCACAGAAATCCTTCTCAAAAGTCATGTACATCTGTTAGAAGCGAAGAAATCAATTCGATTAAGTTTTGGAAGAGACACAGATAGTGACGATATTGACGCAGTTATAAGAGGTTTAATTAAATATCAAAATGCTTTATTGAATAGTGAGAATAAATAATTATTTGCTATTTAATCCATATTTAGAACAAAACAAATTTAATCATCGAAAGTATATCTCTCAGGAACTTTGTCATGTTGAAGACAATTATAATAAGAAACTAGCAAAACACGGTAACTTGAGTCCTTGATTAACTAACTGTCTCAAGATTTTTTAAATGAATTTTTGTATGAAATTTTTATGATCTGTATTTTGTGTGTTAGATGAATATTTAATCTCAGAAAGTAATTAAGGAGATTAAAACAATCAAAAAGTCTTTGGATGCCAAATACCGAATTCTTAAAGATTTTCACGTTGCCTGAAGCACTTGTCTTTTTACTGAAATATACATATGAGACAGACTCTTATCTATCAAAAAATATGACAATTTTATGCCTCAATTATATATATGGGCCATTCTACAAAAACTGGGGTAGAATTTTAAATGCACAATTTGAAACTTTGATTTCAATTGTTTGTATTGATTTTGAGAGATAATAAGTTAATTTTATTGTATCCATTTAGTAACACTCAGATTTTTTTATTTTATACCCATAGTATATAAGCTCATCTTAGCTCTTAGCTTTGAAGTTAAAAAAACTTCCAGGGGACTGACTCCTGGGGACTGACTTTTTTTTATATAAAATACAAAAAATCTACTAATTGATTTGAAATACTTTTTTTTCTTTTACATATTAAATAATTATAACAATGAAAAGACAGCAAATCCAGTATATAGTTAAAATAATTATTAATAAATTTCCAAAATATTATTTACTAGGTGACTGACAAATTGAGTGTTTACAAGCTGATTTTCGGCACAAAAATAACAATGTATGGATTATAATAATATAAATCTAATAGTTTAAAATAAATTTGCATTTAAATGTTCACTTTTTTAGCTTTACATGCCAGGGGACTGACATTTCAGGGTTAAAAAGACGAATATTTTCATTAAATCTTTTTAAATTTCAATATATATCATGTGTGCCAAAAATTATTTTATTTAAAAATTTCTAGACATTCATTCATTCACTCAACTTCGGACGGGTACCGGCGGGCCTGAAGAATGGTAAAAGATTACGGGCCGGACACGGGCGGGAAGTCAAAAAATAATACGGGCACAGACCGGTACGGGCCAAAAAAAATCGGCCCGTGCAGGACTCCACTCCGGGCCTTGGTATTTTATTATATGGACCCTGTTATGCATAGTGCAACGGTTCTCAACCCGTGGGCCGTGGACTGATTAGAACTGGGCCGCGGACGTTTAAGAAAGATAAAAATTATAAATATTTATATAAAATTATATATATATATATATGTTCTGGAAGGTTTCCGCGACCGGATGTATGCGAAGATAAGTTTTCTCGGGTTGTGTCGCGTGTGATGTTGAGATTTACTCGACGTTTCGGCTCTCCTTTTGGAGCCATTTTCAAGAGTATGGAATTAGGGGGAATTGTTGGGGTGGTTTGTTTAGTCGTCAGCTAGCCAGCGAGCATTCAAGACCTCGAGCGCCACAGCAGTAAGACAAACCAAAACACAAATCACTTCGACCATCAACACGCAAACCGCCACCACACAACCCAACACATCTCAAAGACAAACACAAGCCTCGGAAACATCCGGCAATACATCGACTGGGGGAGTAGGCAGATTGAGGCCCCAAAGTCAACCTAAATCAAACACAGACACGATCACACATACACACACCCAATCCAAATCTCAGAAACAAACCCAATCTCCTAACACATCCACTAACCAAACCAATAACACATCGACTTGGGGAGGCAGACTGAGGCCCCGTAGTCAACCCAAACCGAACACAAACGCAATTACACACACTCAACCTTCCTCCTGCTCTCAGAGACCAAACCAAGCCTCTGAGGCATCCAAATTGACCTGTGGACCAGCAAGACTGCGACCCCGTAAACAAACCACCCCAACAATTCCCGCCTAATTCCATACTCTTGAAAATGGCTCCAAAAGGAGAGCCGAAACGTCGAGTAAATCTCAACATCACACGCGACACAACCCGAGAAAACTTATCTTCGCATATATATATATACTAAGGCTCAGCGTTTTTTTTACCGAAAAAGTGGGCCGCACATCAAAAAAAGATTGGGAACCACTGCATTAATGTGTCAGCCAACTACCGAGTTTTGAGAAAATTAACATTAAGTTAAAGTTTTTTTGTTTTCATTGGATTATATATAATTTTTTTTGTCAATTGTGCAAGTAACATTAAATTTTTTTTAGGACATTTTTCATAAAAAAATACCATTAATTATAGCATTTGAAACAATATTCCGTGCTTAACTCAATTTTTAATTTTTTTTTGGCGCTTGACACACTAATGCATAACAGGGTCCATAAAATTCAACAAGTAATTGAACCAACTTTCAGTAAAACAGCTGGTGAGATTAATAAATAAAAATTATTGCTTTTTTTCAATTAAAAAGATATATTATATTTAAATAATAAAATTAATTCATATTTATTTTTTATTTGCATTTTATAGTGTTTTGATTTTTTAGATATATTTCAAGTAATTGAACCAACTTTTAGAGAGAACTCGCCTCTGGTTTCCCTCCGTTTTTCCACTTCTCTGATCGCCCTGGCATCGCCTGTCAAATCCCGCTTTCAATTATCTCAATATTAAAAGGTATTTATTATTCATTTTGGATTTCTTTCTCCTTTTTTGTTTTAATTAGATATTTTCTACTAATTTAATCTGTAAATTAAATTTCATTGCCACTAAAAATATAGAGATCATCGTTGACTGTCAATTCTTCCATTAGGTTATGATTCTATTTTATTTTCACTTTTATTTCATATTTTCGCCTTTTTAAAAATATTTCTGATTTTATTAATACATTAAAAATGGTTTAAGTGATTTATTAGATAATAAATTTAATCGTTTATTATTATATATATCATCTTTACATTTCATACATTCCCTTCACATGATTATAAAAATTTATTTAATTAATTATTTATTTTAAATTTGAACTTTGAATACACCCTTGTTTTAGATTGCATGACTTTTATTGTCTAATTTTTATAACTATTTTTTCTTTCCCTTGTTTTTTTTTTTGCACAATTCCACTTATTTTCATTTTTATTTTTTTTTAATTTCAAAGCAATTGTGAGGATATAAAAGCTTAAATCAGCTTTTATATCCTCATCTACCAATCTATAATCTGTTTTCTTTTGTAATTATGATAATAATATTAAAATTTTCATTTATTTATATAGGGCCTATATATATATATATATATATTTGTCATATATGAATGCATGCTGATTGAAAATAACAAATTAGAATTGTTCAATTTGAAAATTATCTTAAAACTTTCATCTAATTTAATTAACTTTCTTGTTTTTTAGATTTCCAAATACTACAGCTCAAAATAAAAGGATTTGAAGGTCTTTAAGAACAAGAAATTAATATTATATTCTCGAATGTAAGTAAATACTCCATTTCATTTTCTCAAGTGAAAATTTCATTGTTTTTATAAAAGAAAAATTCTCTTCTTCTTTTGAATTACTAAAAGTTGCATTTGTTTTAGGGTCCTGAGTTTGTCAGCAACAAGTCAAATAAATTCTTTGAAGTAGGGAGAACGAATTTCTGGTTCATATCAGAGGAGATTTTAAACAAGTTTTTGTGAGTATGTTTATTTGTTGGCCTCCGTAAAGTGTACCCTGGAGCTTCAGCCCATGAGGAAGCATCGGTCTGTCTCCCTTAGCATCAGACCATTGGACTCGCGAGCAAACATCATCAAATACTCACAGTGTAAATGTCTATTTGTTTACATTTCTCTACGCAGAGAATCGAAGTAAATAAAAGTTTCTATTTTCCCAGCTGTACGTTTGGCCCCCAACAAATAAACATACTTATAAAAAATTGTTAAAAAAATATGTTATTTATTAAAATATCTTGTTATTTTTCAGATTCATCTATTTAACCATCGATGAGTGTTCTACATTGACGATCTCAGGGACGAAAATATATTTCCATCTACTTTTTTTGAAGATATTGAATTTATCTAATAGAAAAAATAACTTTTCATTTAATAACATTTCGAAGGTATAAATTAAATTAAATCTGATAGAAGAAGCAAAGCCAGTTGCATTAAACTCGAGTCCAGAACTAGTTGACTGAGATCCTCTCTATCTATATATTAAGTAGTTAATTTCTATTCTATTATGAAACAGAGGGTGGTAAGGGATATAGATTTTCTCTTGTAATTATTATATAATTACTATTTTCCCATATATATATACATTATTACTTATTTTTTGTTTTGGATGGTCCGAAGCCCTTTGTAAAATTTCGCTTTTTCTCCTAGTTAAAACATACACACACAAATCATATTTAATAAGAAAAAATAATTTTTTTCATTTTAATCTTTTACAGGAGTGATTATTGTTAGAGGTGGCCTTCTCGCTTCATCCCCGACCTTGTTGCTTGAGCATCGAATTTTCAGCGCACTTCGAGGCCCTCTCTGGTTTAGGTAAGCCCTGGCATTAATTTTTTTTTAAATTTATTATTTCATATCACTTTTAAAATAATTACATTAATAACATTTCGCATTTTAAAATAAAATATATTCCATAGGAAATAGCAAACAATATTGCAATCTCCTTAGCGATTTATTTATTGAGAGATGTTTTTATATTTATTTTTATAGTTTATCTTTTAAAAATAATTTAAATTTCAAATTTAATCTCTTGTTGTCAGAATCAGAGAATTACACGTCACTTAAATATTCTCATATATATATATAAAGGCCGAGCTGTCGCTGTCTCTCGCTTCTTCGCTTCTCGTTTTTAATATACTGTATTTAAAAAGAATATTTATGAAGGATTTAATTTACTGGATAAATAAAACAATTATTTAATAAATTAATCTTTATTGAATTTTCAAAATATGATGATAGAGTAAGAATTAATAAATAAATATTTCTTTGTTTCAGAACATGCATGTTTTGTCACCATCGTTATCAAAGAAACAACATATATGCAAATGGGAAGTAATGCCGCCTCCCTAGTTGCAATGAAATCGTGCCGGAAGCCTGTCCCTTAACAGTAAAAATAAGACGTTAATCCATTCCATCTCACTCTGATTGAAAGGTATTTATTTAAAATTAAACATTTTTAATTTCCCCCCATTCAACAGTAATAAATTTGATTTTTCTTTGGTCAGTTATACGGTATAGTCATAAAGATGGTTAATTGTGGCGGCAGTGGGGTTGGAGTCATTGCAACAAAATAGATTATCTTATTGTATAAAATCTCAATTTAAAGAGGGAGGCAAATTGTCTTTTTAAATTCAAATAACTGTTAAATGAAACAAACAAACAAACCTCTCTAGATTTTATGAAATGATCCCAGTTATACTGTAATGTGCTTTTCCCTTTTTATCTATTCAAATAGGTAGAAAGAATGAGCAAAGTAGCTAGTTTATATTTCAATTTATTATCAAACCAGGGCCGACGTTTCAGTCGCATATGGGACCAAAACATCGGCCCTGGTTTGATAATAAATTGAAATATAAACTACCTACTTTGCTCATTCTTTCTATAATACCTATTTGAATATCAACATTCAGCTATATACCTCCTTTTTTTCTATATTATAATAAAAAAAGCAGATTTCTCTTTTAGTGTGATAAAGGTAAAGATCTTTTTCGGCATCGAAGGCCATTTAGACCCCGTCAAAATGATTTGTAGCAAATTCAATTTAAATAAATTTTGTCGCCTGGGACGAAATGAGAAACGCAACCCTTGTACAAAAGGCCAGGACGCTAACCCCTACACCAAGGTCCGAGGACTATGGGATCCTTATTTTCAATCGAATTTTATTTATTATTGAAAGAAGAGAGATTTTGCCATTCTCTTTCTCCCCCTTAAAATAGTAAGAAATACAAAATTTTAATTGATTTTTTTTTCATTCGAACTCCTACTTGATTGATAATTTAAATAAATGTGCTGCAATGTAATTTAATAAATGAAAATTTCACTTTTTTTAAATTTGATCTAGTCTTATTTAAAATATAAAAATAAATAATTTTTTTACTAATTTCTCTTGTTTTAGATTTCCTATCACCATACTTGAAGATGACTGCACTCCTCGCCACTCTATTCAGAGCGCTCAGTCAGACTCGGACATTAGAAACTCGCATGTCATTTCAACAGCAACATCTCAATCTCTCTCTTCTCTTCCTCAGGTAAATAAACATTATTCATTTTCAACCCTTGTCAATAATTAAATATGTCGAGAGCCGTCGCCTCACTAAGGCTTCGGCTGGGCTCTCCTTATAATTAAGTGTAAAAAAATCGATTGTCAATATTATTTTTTATTTTTCTCCATAACCTTTATTTTTTATTTTTTTGTAAATATTCTCTTTCTCCTAGTTAACATATACACTCACACAACAACACGAATTATTTATTTTATTATTATTTATTATTTATTAGTTTACAGTATTGGAGCCTTTGCTCATTACAGGGATTTCGTGTTCACATTCCAAAATCACACTCCTGCACATAAACTCAATCCTCCAAAGCGAAGGCCCTTAGTTTCAGGGCTCCCGCCAAAAAACAGAAAAGCCGATTGATTCCTGTGGCGTTCGTGGGGGTTAAGATTTCTTGCATTGATTTTAACTGCATTTTCGACATGATTTGGGCATACGGACGCAGGTATATAGGGCATTCATAAATTATATGGGTTAACGTTTCTTTAGATTTCAAATTACATATCGGGCAATAGTCCTCTGGATTCAACCGGTGCGCTCTTCCATCAAAGTAAAAATAAATCACCCTTGCATTCTGCAGACGGGCCTGGTGAACCATTCTCATTTTGCGAATAGAATGTCGCATAGATAAAATGGGTTCCCTGACAATAGTCTATATGCTGGTAATAAGGGGGCATATTTAGATTCCTAAATTCTTCAAGAATTTTCCCTAAAGAAATGCTGATTCAAAGCCTCGGTGAGTCTCAAAATATATTTTTTTTTTAAGACTTTTTGGGTCCTGGATTTGCCAGAGAGCCTCCTCATTCAAAGTTACGAAGAAATTTCTCAGTTGGTCCACCCATTTTAATTTTCTCTTTCTCCTAGTTAACACATACACTCACACAACAACACCAATTATACCTATATTTGGACTCTGTTTTGCAATGGTGTGTCAAAGATCAAAAAATTCAAAATTGAGTTAAGCACGGAATATTGTTTCAAATGCTTTAATTAATTGTATTTTTTATGAAATATGTCCTAAAAAAAATTTATATTTAATGTTACTTGCACAATTGAGAACAAAAATTATATATAATCCAATGAAAACAAAAACATTAATGTTGATTTTCTCAAAACTCAATGTTTGGTCTTTGACACACCATTGCATAACAGGGTCCATTTAATAAAAAAAAATAATAAATTTCATTTTTTACAGGGATGGCTATTGCTAGAGGTCAACTTCTCCCTTCATCCTCGATCTTGTCTGAGCATCAATATCTCAGCCCTCTCCGAGGCTCTCTCTTTGCACTAGGTAAGTCCTGACAATCAAATTTTCTCAATTTATTATTTCATACCATAAATAATAATTACATTTTCATGGAAAGGTCGTTCTCAAGGCACACAAATTTTTCTTAGTTCTAATTTTTATTGTTGAGGATTTTTTATTTAACCCTCCTCTTTTCTTTTCTTCAATATTTGCGAATAGAATGTCGCATAGATAAAATGGGTTCCCTGACAATAGTCTATATGCTGGTAATAAGGGGCATATTTAGATTCCTAAATTCTTCAAGAATTTTCCCTAAAGAAATGCTGATTCAATGCTGATATCTTTTTATATTCAAATCTTAAGAAATACAAAATTCTGATTGATTCTATTCTTTTAATATAAATAAATGTGCTGCAAATAATTTAACAAATGAAAATTTCATTATTTTTATCTAGTCTTATTTAATATATAAAAATAAATAATTTTTTATTATTATCTCTTGTTTTAGATGTTCGTTCTCCAACTCGTGAAGAGGACTACACTCCCCGCGGGCGAGTTCAGAGCGGTCAGAGTCAGCTTATGACCATAGAAAGTCGAAACTCGCATGTCGGTTCAACAGCAACATCTCAATCTCTCTCTTCACCAGGTAAAAAAACACTATTCAATTATTCAACCCTTCTCAATTAATAATTGAATATGCAGAAAGGGATGGAAGAGGTTAAATTTCATTCAATTATATTTATTTCTTTGTTTTTTAGAGTTAATTACTCTGAATTTTTTATTTTCTTCCTGCACAAATTGACATCACATTTGGCCTGATCTGATTAGCCGTTCGGAATCTACAGAGGTTTAAGCTTTCAAATTAGAATTTACCGCAGCGCGGTAAAATGAAATGATAGGAAAAAAATAAATGGTGAAATCTTTAGGTGAAAACTCATTCTTTCTAACCCTATGTTCACAATAATTATACCTCTTAAGACAGAGGAGATATTCAAGCCACTAAACTTTTCCGTGGAGAGGTAGTACCTTTGCTCGGGGATGACTCAACACTGGTCCTCACTCGCCCCAGGGGAACAAGTGGAGGATCAGAATATATGATCCAATGACACTTGTACCAAGACCGGTGGTTAACGACCACACCCTGCTCGAGGTGGCCCTGCATACCATGGAGGTGAGAGCTTCATGGGAACTAAACACGGCGGAACTAGACCGGGAGGTCGATAAACATGCCTGGCTAAGGGCAGCAGCTTAGTCAGTACTGGCACGAAGCCGAAGACGATAGAAGTTGGCTGGGTTCGTGATCAGACAGCTCTAGGAGGAGGAAATGGCTCCCGGAACGGCCAGAATACTGCGGAGGATGGATGAGATTCTTTAGCTGCAGAGAAAGCAACTCATCTAGGAAATGAGGATTCCGAAATACCACCACCTCCTGGTCCCCCAGGTTGGGGGTTGGGCGAGGGGTTAACAACCCATCCCCGGAAAAAACCCGCTTGTTTGAAATCAACACGAGGCCTCGGATATCGGACTGATTCAAGGGAACGAACCAAGCATGAACATGAACTTGATCTTAACCTAGCCACTTGGAATGTCCTTAGTTTGTTCAGACCAGGGTCCCTGGAAAACCTATATATGGAACTGAATAGATATCAAATTCAAATAGTAGCCCTTCAAGAAATAAGATGGAGAGGAGCCGACATACTTAAAAGTAAAAACTACACAATATTTTATAGCGGCCATGACAAAAACACATTTGGCACTGGTTTTGCAGTGTTGAATAAGGTGTTGCCGAATATCTGTGATTTTAAACCAATCGACGAAAGAATATGCACGATCCGAGTGAGGATGAAACTCTTCAATCTGACCTTAATAAGCGCTCACGCACCAACGGAAGAGGCAGAAGAAATAGAAAAGGACAAATTTTACGAAAAAATGGAATTTGCCTATGATAATGCGCCTAGAAATGACGTAAAAATAATTCTAGGAGATATGAATGCGAAGATAGGCAAAGAGAATGTGCTTAGACCAACTATAGGAAGAGAGAGCCTTCATGAGGAGTCAAATGAAAATGGACTAAGACTAATAGATTTCTCTACTAGCAAAGGTATATCGACATCGATATGCAGCACAAAATTCCCTCACAAAAACATACATAAACAAACCTGGAAGTCCCCAGATGGAACTACTAGAAACCAAATTGATCATGTAATTATCGATAGAAGGCATGGCTCAGACATAATGCACGTGAGATCCCTCAGGGGAGCTGATCTGGACACCGTGAGAGACAACATGCCGGCTTTAGAGATCGGAAACCACCGGTTTGAAAGAGTTAAGACATTTAAGTATCTGGGATCACAGATTACGGACCAAAATGAAATAGGACTGGAGATCAAAGACAGGATCAATGCAGGAAACAGATGCTATTATGCTCTACAACATCTGATAAAATCCAAACTTCTGTCGTGGAAAACCAAAAAGATCCTGTATAAATCTGTGATCAGGCCGGCGGTAAAATATGGATGTGAAGCATGGGTGATGACGGTTAGGGACGAACAGCTTCTTAACACCTGGGAGCGGAAAATTCTGCGAAGAATATATGGCCCAATTCAATCACAGGGCGAATGGCGGATACGCACCAACTCTGAGATTTACCAACTTTATGAAGAACCCTGTCTGACTTCAATCATAAAAAGTGAGATGATCAGATGGGCAGGACACCTCGAGCGAATGAGTAAAGACCGAGTGGTTAAAAAGATCTTCCACCAAAGACCTCACGGAAGACGCCTCAGAGGAAGACCGCGTAAGAGATGACTGGATGACGTGGAGGAAGATCTGAGAAGACTAGGCGTCCGTGGGTGGAGAAGACGGGCGATGGACAGGACGGAATGGAGGGGCATCGTGGAGGAGGCCAAGGCTCTACAAGGGCTGTAGCGCCACGGAGGAAGGAAGGAAACTTTTCCGTGCATGCCTCCCTAACTGGCCAATATAGACACATGATTTGTAAGACGTTGTCACGGCTAAAAATTTTGCAACCTCTTTAGCGATTTATTTAATAGGGAGTTTTTTATTTAAGGGTGACTGTATAAAGTAAGTCTTAAAAATTTTAAACAGAAACAACTCAGCCTCCCTCCCTCTCTTTCTCTCTCATCATGTAAATACACTATTGGTTAATTTATTAAGCATTTCTAATTAATGAAATAAAAATTCTAAGAGGGATAGAAAGGAAAAATTTCATTCATATATTCTAAATTTTAATTAGTTTATTTAGAAAAAAATCAAACAGTATTATTTAAAAAAAAAAAACTTATTTTATTTCTATTATGAAAATTGAATTTTTGATTTTTTACTTTTTCTTTTATTTAACTTAATTTAACAATTAAGATTAATTAAATAATTATATCCTAATATAAATATTCCAATATACTCTAGTTGGAAAGAATATTTGGGAAAGGATTACGGGATAAATAAAACAATTATTTAATAAAATAATCTTTATTTAATATTTAAAATATAATGATAGAAGAGGATAAAAAATAATAAATAAATATATCTTTGTTTCAGAAGAAACATCATCCATGTTCGTCATCAACATGATCAAAGAAAGAGCAGATACGCAAATGGAAAGTATTTTTAAATAAAAAGTATAATTGTGAGCTAATACAAGAAAGAAAGCAAGCAAGTCATTTAGTTTGATTCACCTCGAGCAAGGGGCCAGTCGATTGAACCTATCTCTCTGCAAAGTGCCTCTCTTCTATTGCGATAATATTAGAATAACACATCACACACTCCAATTAAAAGGTATTTATTATTTGCATATATCATTTTCATAAAGGGTTTACATTTTATTTTTAAATTTTCTAAGTAATAAAATTATCTATTATTTTCAATAAACATACCAGCGGGTGGTAAGGAGTGTACATTTACCATTCCAATTAAAATATTAATATTATTTTTCCTTAGAAATAATCGTAAAAAATCTTTTATCAATAATATTTTTTAGTAAACTCTGTCTTTCTTCAAATAATAAAATTTTTATCCTTTTCAGGGGTGACTTGCTAGAGGTTGTCGTCTCTCTTCATCATCGACCCTGTCGTTTGAGCATCAACAAGCAAGTTATTTAGTTTGATTTACCTCGAGCAAGGGGCCAGTGGATTGAACTCATCTCTCTGCAAAGTGCCTCTCTCTATAATCTGCGATAACATTACAATATCACATCACGCACTCCAATTATAAGGTATTTATTATTTGCATATCTCATTTTCATAAAGGGTTGACATTTTATTTTTATATTTTCTAAGTTATAAAATTATCTATTAATTAATAGAAATTTTTAACTTTTATCCCTCGTGAGATTTTTAGAGGTGGAATTTTTCTTCACTGTCTGAATGCATTCTTTTCTTAAACAGTTTCCCCACTCGCCCCGTCTAATTATAAGTTTAAACAATTCAGATGATTTTTACTTTCTCTTACCCTATATGTGAAATATATAGAGAGAGAAAGTATTGTTTATTAATTTGTTTTTACGCTAATTTTTTTTTAACTAGCTACGTACTTGATTTGTTTGTAATGTGAAAGATATAATAATTACTTTTTGTCTAATCTAATAAAAAAGTTTTTTTCTCTTCGATCGGTAATGTAATGTAGTATTAGGGGTGGTTTTTCTGGTGGTGGTGGATTAAAATAGCCATTGAATCAAATAAATTAAATAAAATTATTTATCATTTAATTTAGGGAACAGACAATTTCAAAATATCTTAATTTTTCTAAAAAAATTCTCCATTCTTCTTCGTTTATCAATTAATAATTAAATAATATGTCGAGAGGGATGGATGGGGCAAATTACTTGAATATATGTAATCATCTATTCTTTTCTAAAAAATTTTCCATAAAAATCACTCATTTTTTTTACTTTTTTTAAATAGAACAATAACAATAACAAAATTTTTATTACTATTTTACATTACATTATAGTTACATAGTATTCTTTTCACAACGGCATCGAGAAGATTCTTCTCACAATCCGCAGTCTTCACTCTTCTTTTTCAGCAAAATTAGATTTAATTATTTTTAATTCCAGGGTAAAAAAAAAATTTGTTCAAAAAACCCCGTCGTTTTTTATTTATAAAGTAAAATTTAAAAAAAATTAAATAAAAAATTAAATTATAAAAGATAAAACAATAGACTTTTTTAACATGAGCTAATTTGTTCTTGTTTTCAGTTCCGCTATTAGCACATTTACGTTACTTTGACATTTAATATAAAACCTTCTGACAATTCCTTCCATAAATTCTTTTATTGATTCAATTTCTAAGCCAACTCTAATAATATGATTATCTATTCCAGCAGGCGGATTGGCTATATACCGGAGAGTTTTATTCTCCACTCTCTCCAATAAGTAAAAGTTCGATTTGGAGACTTGGTTCCACCAGACTTGAACTCCATAAGTCAGTCTTGGTCGAACCAGTGTCTTATAGAGGAGAATTTTCTCATCAATTCCTAAAAAAGCTAGTTGGTCTAATAAGCGGCCATAATAGCCTCGCCGCGAGCTTAGCACTATTTGCAGCTGCTCTTATATGAGGTCCAAATTTAAGCCTCCGATCAATATTAAATCCTAAATATTTAACCGAACCTTGCCAAGGTAGTACATTGTTCCCAAATTTAATCTGCCTTCGAAGATGACGTTTCCGCGAGCTCAGCATTATTGCTTCTGTTTTACTCTTATTCAGACTTAGCCTCCACTTTTCAAAATAGCTGTTAATTACTTTTAGATCTTTTCCATCCTACTGGCGACAGATCTATAGTTGCGATTAGAATAGATTAGCGCAGTGTCATCTGCAAATTGGGCAATCTCCGAAAACTTAGGCTTTATAATATCGGCAGTGAAAAGAGCATAGAGAATGGGCGAGAGGAGAGCCCCTTGCGGCGTTCCGTCCTTTATTCTCTTCCAGTCAGAATATTCTTCTCCAACACGAACTCTGAAAACCCTATCTCGTAGAAAACTATGCAGCAATTTACAAAGTTGGCTGGGCAGACCATACCTTTCGAGTTTCGCTATTAGTCCTTCGTGCCACACTCTATCAAAGGCCTTTGCAACATCAAGTAATATTAATGCAACTGGAGAACGACTCTTACTCTTGGCATAATCCACTATTCGAACAACTTGGTGCAAGGCTGAGTGAGCTTGTCTGAAGCCGAACTGCCAATCCGGAAGAATATTCCTTTCATCGACTTCAGTTTGAAGCCAATCAAGGATAATTCTTTCTGCAACTTTACCTAACACCGATAATAATGAAATCGGTCGATAACTTTCCGCTACCTTAGGATCTTTTCCCGGCTTTAAAATGGGAATAATCTCAGCCTTTTTTCCAAAAAGTTGGAAAATATTGAAGAGATATAATGGCTTGAATAATCTTAGTTAGTAAAACTACTGCTTTCCCAGGCAGATTTCTTACAAATATAGGTAGAACGCCGTCATAGCCAGCAGCTTTCCGCAGCTTCACTTTACGAATCGCCAGTCTAATGTGCTTTGGCTTTATATGGAAAATTCCCCTGCTCTGAATTGCTATCAGCGGAATATCGTTGATATACTTCCTCAGGTTCTCCTCGCTTGGAGTCGGGAACGGATTGGTGAATTGAAATTCGTAGGCTTCTGATAGGATTTCGGCTTGCTCCTTTGGTTCATAGGTGAGATTATTCAACTTCTTGAGCGGCCCAATAATAGTTTTCTGCCCGTTTAGCCTCTTGACAAAATTCCATAAAGAATAGTCCTTAGACGTTAGAGATTTCATTCGGTTGATCCATAATTTCTGCCTCCACTTTGCAACTGCATATTTTACTTCTTTGCTTAGTCGATTATAGTCGCTTTTATAAATCCGTAAACGTTGGTGGTTCCATTTCTTACGAGCATAATTTTTCCTAGAAATTAATTCTTTTATCTCATCAGGGAGCGGATCTCCACAAAAATTGTATAACATACGAGGTATAGAAGAAGCGGCTGCATTCGTGATGGATTGTGTTAGCATATAAACTAGATCGTCTAGCTGAGAACAAGTTTGTATATTCTCAGGAATTTGGATATTTTCACATATGAATTTCCTAAACTCATTCCAATTAGCTTTTGAAGATCCCACTTTAAAGATTTAATTATTTTTTGGCTTAACATCTAACTTGATAACAACTGGATTGTGATCGCTTGACAGTGAATCCCAGCTACCACATTCACAATTCGTATTCGAGAGCCCTTTCGACAACGAAAGATCTTTATAAAGCTAGGTGTTGCATTCATACGTGTTGGGAAGTAAGTAGGATGTACCGGGAAATTTATTTGTATACCATGACTCACGCAATAGGCTAAAAGGTTTCGACCATTCTGATTCATGGATTGCAGTTCCATGCAGAATGGCGAGCATTAAAGTCACCAACTGCTACGACTCTAGTGTCAACTCGTAAAATCTTCCAACGTCATCTATTTTCAATGGTCTCAACCTAGATGGTGAGTTATGGGCAGCCACTATCGCTACTCTCCCGACAGTTGTTTTAATTGACGCTCCCACCGCCTCCAGATTTATTAAACTAGTGGGCATATACTTGCTCCGGTTTAAGATCGCTCTTGATGGCTAACAAACTCCCCGTTGCGGTGCTGTTCCATCCGCTCGAAAGACAGTATATCCTGGTAGATAAATTTTGTTAGTCGGGTTTAGTCGAGTTTCAGTTATTACTATTGCATGAATATTATGAACTTTGACAAAAATAAATTAGTTCTGCTACTTTACATCTCAAGCCATTGGCATCTCCAGTTTACAATTTTCAGTTCAGGTATATTAGCCATTACGAAAACAATGTCAACCCTCCCCCAGGAGTATAGAAATCCTTTCTGGCCCACTCTTTGCATTAGCAATCAATTTTAATAATCGA
>JAKCPI010024981.1:0-47052 GCA_023213315.1 Euborellia annulipes
AGGCTCCCTGGCTGCACTCTCGGCGCAGATCGAATTTGAAAAAACAAATTGGTGCTCTCCCATCATTTGAAATAATCATTTAATTTCATCGTTTTATGCTTTTAGAAAATTTTATTCGAAACTATAAGGATAAAAGAATGCATATTTATCTATAAAGAATTCAATCCTTTGAGAAAAATAAAATTTCAAAATATTTTCTCTTCAATCAAAGAGATGCTTATTTCTCATAAATATATTAAATAATAAAATCCATCCCTTTAGACCTTTAGTTCAGTGCTTGTTAAACTTTTTGAGTCGCGGCCCCTTTGGGACCCTCACGGCTCCCCTATTTTTTTTTTTACATTCTCTTGCCTATGTGTGTTCAATTTTAAGCATGAAGGAATTGAGCTAGGAGTGTGAAATTTTATATTTAAGTTAGACACCCTCCTGAGGCGTGGAAATAAGCTTTTTATCAAAATCAGACAAAGAGTACTAGTACTTTACTGATGTAGTTTTTCAGATTTTTTCGATTTTCTCGAAATTCGCTCTAACGATTTTTTTTTCAATTAATAAATCAATTATTAAAGTGAAACTTTATTTAGATCGACACAAATTCTTCGTTTCTCTATCAGCATGTCGCGTTACAAGCCGTGACGTCAAAGGCCGTCATACGCTGCAAGTTATGACGTCACAAGCAATGACGACAAAAATAGGAAAGTTGAAATTTAATATATATGACGAATTATAAAAAAATAATTGTGAGATTTAATTTTTCAATTTTTAAATTGATAAAAAATTTTAAAATAATTTAAAATGATTCAAATACTAAATAAATATTTTCACAGTTTTTAACGCCAATTGATTTCCCATTATCATTCCCAAATTTAAATTATAAGATTAAAAACCCCGATTTAAAACCTATTTGAATTTTCTGAAAATTTTCATTTAAAAGCTTACGATCCGAAAAAAGTTTCACTTGGATCGTGGTTTCATAAAACCACACAATGTTTTTTTTTTAGATGCTCTTTTAAAAAGTAGGCCTACATGTGTAATATTTTGTGAAAATTGTTTGAAGTCCGTACTCAAATCATTTCATCTAATTGTAAGTTAAATTTTACACTTTGATATTTATCTACCCTTGAGTAATACAAAATGGAAATATCGCTTGTGTTCAAATAAATATGTGATGATGAAGAATTGAAAGATTTTACATCTAACTAAATATATAACTATCATTTATTTGGCAATATTCTCTGACTGCTTGATTAATTTGTTTTTCCTCGTTCGATTTTTATTATAATTCTTCAAAATGTCCAAAAAAAAAAAATTTAAACTTAAAAGCTATTAAATTATTATTTTTAAAAAGAGAAATAATATTTCTTAGAAACGAGGGGAGGGGCGCCTGGCGACAATCAGAGCGGAGGGGGGGGGGAGCCTGCAACTCGCCGCCCTCCCCTCCTTCGGTCAATTTAAGAGCCCGGAAATAATTACATTGGGAATGAATAAAATCTTGATAATTCAAATGTCTATAACTCGGAAACGGCGCATCCAATTCGCATCGGATTTTTTGCAATGAGTTTAGAATTTCCTAGAGAATATTCACATGGAATTAAAATTTAATAATTAAGAATATTTTTTTTCTTTCATCTAACCATCCGTTCAACCAATCAAATGATAGTAAAAAGGATCATTTGAACACAAACGATATTTCGATCTTGTATTACTGTAGGGTAGTTAAATATCAAAGTGTAAAATTTTATTTAGATGAAATGATTTGAGTACTTCAAACAATTTTCACAAAATATTACTGATGTACTTTTTAAAAGGGGATCTAAATAATAATTGATTTATTAATTTAAAAAAAAATATCGTTAGAGCGAATTTTGAGAAAATCAAAAAAAACTGAAAAACTACATCAGTAAAGTAGCCTACTAGTACTTTTTGGCTGATTTTGATTAAAAGCTTATTTCCACGCCTCAGGGGGGTGTCTAACTTAAATATAAAATTTCAACCTTGCTTAAAATTGAACACACATAGGCAAGAGAATGTAAAAAAAAATAATAGGGGGTCCGTGAGGGTCCCAACTGGGCCGCGACTCAAAAAGTTTAACAAGCACTGAACTAAAGGTCTAAAGCAGTGGTTCCCAACCTTTTTTGGCCCATCGCCCCTTTCTGGAGGTTGACTAACACCTATCGCCCCCCCTTTACATTTTCATTGTATGCCTAATTTTAATTTGAAGTAAAGTGTAAATAATAAAGCAGTTGTATTATTAAAAAAAATTTTTATTACTGTAGGCCTATATATAAACAACAAAAGCATTTTTATCCGGTCACTCTTAGCCCTAGTAACAATATATGCATTTTAGAGAAATATAACTGCTGTACAAATTTACATGGTTCACATTTGATCAAATTCATGGATTCTATGATCTGCATTTACATACAAAACATTATATAAAATCTTTAACAAAAAAAAAGTACTTTATTTCAAAGTTAAAATGAATCAAGTTCCCAGATAACGTTTTTTTTTTTTTTTTCAAAATAAATAAATACAACAGATGCAGAAATAGTGACTCAAAGTTGAAATTTTGTTTAGTTAAATTGAATTATTAATTGGACCCTGTTATGCAATGGTGTGTCAAAGACCAAAAAATTGAAAATTGAGTTAATCACGGAATATTGTATCAAATGTTTTAATTAATAGTATTTTTTATGAAATATGTCCTAAAAAAATTTATATTTAATGTTACTTGCACAATTGACAAAAAAAATTATATATAATCCAATGTAAACAAAAAAAACTTTAATATTGATTTTCTCAAAACTCGATGTTTGGTCTTTGACACACCATTGCGTAACAGGGTCCAATTACTAACAGAAATAAACCATAATTAATGTCAAAATTTTATTTTAAAAAGTAATCCTGACCCTAGGAGTAGTGGGCAAGATTTTTATTCTTTATCTCTACCCAAACTTCTAAAAATTTAAAAATAATTTTATTTTTATGAAGAAAATAACAAAAATAGGTCTTTTTTCGGTCAATCTTTATTTAATTAAAAACAAAGTGACGTTTCAATTCTAGATTGAAATTATCTTCAGATTATTTTATTTTTATGATAATATTTTGTTCTTTTCTATCCCGACCATCCTGTAAATAGGAGATTTTTATTTTTTTTTTTTTTTTTTAAAAACATTCACACTTTTTCCTCATTCACACTCACACTCACACACACATTCACACAGTCTTTTCGGCAACTTAGGCCATATAAGACTTTAGACGATATCCGTTGTAAGTAATATATATATTGGGGGTTCAGGCATTTCTATTTAAGCCATCTGGTATCCAAATGGCTTAAATAAAATCATCGGACTGCTGGGTCCGAACCCGCGACGTTTGGTATAGGAGGTAGGCGTTCTACCTACTACGCCAAACTCGGGGGCTTTTTATTTTTTTAAATTTTCGTTAACTCTAATAATTTTTCCCGCTTTGAATACTCGCCCCCCAATCGCCCCCCCCCCGCTTATTTATCGCCCCCCTGAAAACCCAAATCGCCCACTTGGGGGCGATCGCCCCCAGGTTGGGAACCACTGGTCTAAAGGGATGGATTTTATTATTTAATATATTTATATGAGAAATAAAAATCTCTTTGATTGAATACAAAATATTTTGAAATTTTATTTTTTCTCAAAGAATTGAATTCTTTATAGATAAATATGCATTCTTTTATTCTTATAGTTTCTAATAAAATTTTATAAAAGCATAAAACGATGAAATTAAATGATTATTTCAAATGCTGGGAGAGCATCGATTTGTTTTTTCTAATTCGATCTGCGCCCAGAGTGCAGCCAGGGAGCCTCGCTTCACTCTCGTCTAGGCTTTTATTCTCGCGCACATTCGCTTTTCAAAAAGTTGCTCTATCTCTCTTATTTTTCGTTGGATTTGAGGAAAAATTCAAAACTGGTCTTTTCAATCAATTATAAAGCTATAGACATTTATTTATTCAACTACGACCACATAAAATGGGGGTTTATTTATTGCCTTTGACATCTTCAAATTTTATTCATTTTCTAATTATCCTAATTTATTGTTTTTTAATTAAATAAACACATTTAGTTAGAATGTACGCTTATTCTGTTGTATTCAGGTGGCGATGAACAAAGAATAAAAACAATGTGTTTTTTTATGTAAGATTTATTGGCATTTGGCGACTGTAGCTACAGTTTCGAGGTATCCCCCATCTTCACGCCTGTGAACAATTTACATATTACAGGTTTACAGCTTAATTTAAACAAGTCCTTTTTTTCTCAATGTTTTCAATATCAAATAGTGTATATTAGGGTGTCCCTTATTTTTCAAAGTATTTATTTTGGAACGCATAGGGCCTAGTTTTTTTCATTTGCCCCTAAAATACTCACAAATAAAATTTTAGCATATTTGGGGCACTGCAACCCGTGCCGACTAGCTCCGAAACATGGCCATACAAGCTGTGCGGATAGAGTTGCGCGCCCTCGCTCTATTTGTCAGTTGTACTCTGTTTGTTTGGTAATTCAGCAATTCTTTATTAAACATAAGGTAATATTTCCAAATGTTTGGGAGGCTTATTGGCACTCCTTCTTCAGTGGATTTATAATATAACGAAAAAGAGGGACATTCGTGAGAAGAGAGTGGTGAGTTAAAAAGAATGTTTCAAAAATAATTTTTTATATGCCTCATGATGTCTTGCTGTCGTCGCAGAAATATCGCTTTTAATGAAATATAGAAAGAACTAGAGACGGTAGGGTTGCCTTCGGCAAACCAACCTCCGCTAGGCCCTGACTGGCGGCGTCTCGGGATATGACTAATAGGGTGGAGCGAAATTTTTTTTTTTTTTTCGAATTTCAAAACGGGCTACCCTGGAAAAGTTGTTCCATAATGTTACTATTTACCCCCTATTTTTATTTCTTAATACGAGCATATCTTGAGGTGCCCCAAGAGGCTCAAATTTAAAAAAAAAATAATTATGATCTTCCAATATTAAATATAAATATTAGTGCCAAAATACTTAATTAGTGTTGATTTATAATTAATAAATAACCTGGAACCAATAACCGAGTGTTTTATTTTCATATTTTAATTTTCAAAATATTTCAACTAGAGCCTACGGTAGAAACTTTATCCAAAATACAGGTTTAGGATCCGAATTTAAAAAAACCCTGAAAACCTTTTTGAGATATTTATTTAAAGAAACTTTTTAGCGAAGAGAGCTAATTGATATCTCATATCGTTTGAACGTAATTAAAGAAAGTCAAAAATTTAATTAAAAAATGCATTTTTTTCTAATATGGCGATTTTGGGCCCTTAAGGTTCGAATTTCAAAAAACCCCTAAAGGCCTTTTGAGGTGTTCATTTAAGGAAGAATGTACCGAAGGAATTAATTTGATATCTTATCTCGTTTAAACGTAATTAAAGAAAGTCAAAAATTTAATTAAAAAATGCATTTTTTTCTAAAATGGCGATTTTGGGCCCTTAAGGTTCGAATTTCAAAAAACCCCTAAAGGCCTTTTGAGGTGTTCATTTAAGGAAGAATGTACCGAAGGAATTAATTTGATATCTTATCTCGTTTAAACGTAATTAAAGAAAGTCAAAAATTTAATTAAAAAATGCATTCTTTTCCAAAATGGCGATTTTGGGCCCTTAAGGTCCGAATTTCAAAAAACCCCTAAAGGCCTTTTGAGGTGTTCATTTAAGGAAGAATGTACCGAAGGAATTAATTTGATATCTTATCTCGTTTAAACGTAATTAAAGAAAGTCAAAATTTAATTAAAAAGTGCATTTTTTTCTAAAATGTCGATTTTGGGCCTTTAAGGTCCGAATTTCAAAAAACCCCTAGAAGGCTTTCGAAGTATTCATTTAAGGAAGAATTTGTTTTTACTTAATTGTCTACCTAATACTTACTTAATTGCGATAATCTAGGTATATATCAAGAGATACTCAAAAACGACTATTTTCAAAAACTTTGCGGGCAGGTCGGCACGGGTTAACGTCAACGTAGGTGAATACAATTTCATATATAAGTAAGGCTTAGTAGGTTGAAAAAATTAGAGGGTATGCGTTCCGGTATTTAAAAAAAAAATTTTTTTTGCTCATATAAGGGACACCCTAGTGTATATAAATAAAAAGATTTTTTCTTTTTTGTCAGAATGTAAAATAATTAATTTAAATTATACAAAGGTTTTCATATTTTTTTCATTATATTTACCAATAAGATCCTATGACTCCTTGTATCTTTTTATCCCAATTTAGTATTTTGGGAAAAATTGTGTGACGACAATTGGCAGTTAAAATGAGGAAAAAGTTTTTAAAAGAGATGTAGCCAGAACTCAGTTCAGTGATGTTCTTTTTATAACTGAAAACAAGGTTGTATTTTTCTGTTTATTTTTCATATTTATAAATATTATTAGGATATAGGTTTTCATTAGAATTGTCAAAATTTTTTTAAAGGTTATTTCTAACGGATCTATTATTTGTTCAACTCCATTTATTAAAAAAAAAAAAAAACACATTTAGTCCTTGATATTGATTGAATAACTTAGTATATAAAATATTCAAGCAAAAACAATGAAATTTTAGTCTCAAAACGTTCTGAAAATAATTAAAAATCGATTTTACAAATTTCTTTTGACATATTAATTTTTAAATTCAAAAATCAATTCTTTTTTTGATGCTGCTGTTGTCATTTTGCTTTCAAAATTGTTTGAAGACCACCATGGGCGTAACTAGAGAATTTGGCTGCCCCCCCCCCCTCCTATTTACGCCCATTTAACATGCCTTTTTCAATTGTTTAGTTGCTGCAAACAGCCGCAAGAGTGCAGCGCTGTCGCGGCGGCTGGCGGTCGGGCGGGCGGGGGTGTGGGGGGGGCCGTCGAGGTGAGAGAGTCGCGGCCGCCGCTCCGTCATTCAGTCTCTCTGAGTGCGCGAAACCTCTAACATTAAACGTTAACGTGTGAATGTAACAAAACAAACCCAAAACAAAAACAAAAAACGTGTGTCGTCTTAATGGCATTTATTTGCTGCTGCTATTCGGCCATCCAATGACCATCGGTATGTATTTCAAACCAAATCAAATATTTATATTAACATTCACTTAATCAACGTCAATCGTCAATCTGCGAAATTATTATTATTATATAAATACCTTTTTTGGAGAATGTCTCTCTCTCTCTTTAGATCAACGATCTTTTTATAGTCCAAATAAAAGGCATTTTTTATTGCCTTTAAAAAAAAAAAAAAACTCGCTCTTGATTAGAACCAAATATAGAAAACAAATCTTCAATGAATATAAAATATATATATTCGCTGTTATAACTTTGATAAAAAGTTTTAGTGTATAAAAATATATATATTTATTGAATAACAATACATTGATTGTTGAATGTTTTTTCATTGTCTTTAATTGTTATTCTAATAATTAATTAATTATTTTATTCTAATTGTTTTAAATTTATATTGACTAATTTCATTACTATTGCCAATTTATGAACTTTATATTATTCGCGGAATATTAAAAAAAAATCTGGTGTGATTTTTATAATATTTTTATTTTGAAGAAAATATTATAAATATGAATTACATTTTTTCTTTATTCCTCTCTTTAATCACAATTCAGTTCAATAATATTCTAATTTCACTTAACATGTGTTTACTTCTAAATTTTTTAACATTATTTTTTAACCCTTTTATTTCCCCACGTATTCCGATATTCCCTTATAACATTTTTTTTTTGTCTCTTACGAGTCACCGATTTTTTTAAACCCATAGAATTTGAAGATTATTATTTGGACATCAATTTCCTAAAGCAATACGATGCACTACTCAAGAACACTCAAGAAAATCGACTTTGAAGATTTCCGAGTTGTTTAAGTTTGGATAATTTTGTTTATATGTCAATAGTGTCTGGTAGCCGAGAGTGTAAGCGCAACAGTCTAGTAAACAAGGAGTCGCTAGTTCGATTCTTGTTCGGGACATTATTTTTTTTTAATTTCAATTCTCTATCCGTATATACAGTATCTCTCATTTATAAAATTGAAATTAAATTAACAAATATTTTTTCAATATAAATTAACATCTTTTATTTTTAATTACACACTGAAAATACGAATATTTATAATAAATTGAAATTTGGTATAAAAATTAATTTAATTTCAATTCTATAAACGTTAATATGAGAGATACTGTGTATACGGATAGAGAATTGAAATAAAAAAAAAAATGTCCCAACAAGAATCGAACCAGGGACTCCTTGTTTACTAGACTGTTGCGCTTACTCTCTCGGCTACGAGACCCTATTGAGATATAAACAAAATTATCCAAACTTATACAACTCGGAAATCTGCTTCAAAGTCGATTTTCTTGAGTGTTCTTGAGTAGTGCATTGTACTGTTCTAGGAAATTGATGTCCAGATACTAATCTTCAAATCCTATAAGTTTGAAAAAAATCGGTGTGACCCAGCACCCGTGGGGACTCCTTGTTAGCTGTATTACATACATTCACTATTAATTTATTTGTGTCCCTCAACTAGTATTTACAATCATTTGGGAGTTTACAAATATTTTTTCATCAATAGTTAATAAATTTAGAGCCTCTAACATATCATTAATTCTTGTATATCTACTACACTTCAATACAATTCTCATACATTTGTTTTTTTTTTTTTTTTTTTTTTTCTGCAATTCATCTACCAAATATTTTGGTGTTTATTTTAACCATGACGTTAAAATATTAAAGCCACCTTCTAGACATGGCACTATTTACACCAGATTTTTTTTCCTAATATTTCATTTTACCGCGCGGCGGGAAATTTTTATTTGAAGGTTTAAACCCTTCTAGATTCCGAACGGTTTATCAGATCAAACTAAATTTGATCTCAATTTGTCCAGAAAGAAAAACTCTAATTGACTATATAAAAATAATCGCGATTAATAAATAAACTCTAGAATCAATTTTTGATCAAAAGAAAAAGAGAGAAAGAGGTAGCAAAAAAGAGTGAGAGAGGATACGTTTGAGGGAAAAAAAGGGTGGACAGGGTTGTCGATGTCTGTGAACAAAAATCAAGAACAAAAAGAGTAGGAAGTGAAATATATAAGTAGGCACCCATGGGACATGACACGAAGCTAGAACAAAATCAGCCAAAAAGACTAGACACAAAGCACTTTTCAGTTTTTTCGACTCAAAAACTCAACGATTTTTTTAAAAACAAAAACAATTATTTTTTAGACTCTATAAAAGTATATCATTTTGTGATGAAACTCGAAGAACACTACTCTTGCTCATAGGAAAAATAGGAATCTCCTATGGAAAAAGTGAAAAAAAAAAAAAAAAAAAGAAAAGAAGAGAGGAAAAAAAAGGAGAAAAAAAAGAGAAACAAGAGGACATTTCAAAAAAAATCTCATTTTTTAAGCCAAAAAAATTGCCATTTCCCCGGTGAAGAAAGTCATAAGCCTCATTTTCGTTTTCTTCTTCATTATAAATGCTTCTAAAACTTAAACGAGACCGAATTAATGTTCCATTCTCTACTAAATGCTTTATAAGACACACAAGTGTTCATTTTTATAACGAAAGTTAATGTTGCTGATTTACAGATTAGAGTCAAACTTTAATTCGCCAATATCTCGAAAACTAATGTTTTGTGACTTATGACTATCAATTAATAAAATAACATTTCGCATTCACAGAACGTATCATATGGTTTATATTACTCTAATAAATAAAAAAAAAAAGCAAATTAATATTCAACTATAAGGAGTCTTCCCTCATTATTATTCATTTTTCGTTTTGCTTTAAAAAAAAAAGAAAAAAATTAATTTCCTGTTTTAACTAACAAAATGAGCCACAACATCATCATAAAACTTGTTATTTATAATATCTCTAGACTAATACACCTTTTAAGAGGTCAATAATCTAATACCAAATTCTACAGCCAGCCTACACGGTGCCCATTATTTATTTAAAAGAATTTAACGGAATATTTAAAAACAAATTGTAAAAATGTTTATTTTAATGATAACGTAGCTTTGAAGTTTTTTTTATTTTTTATTATTGTTGTTACAGTCATGTGATTGTTATGAATTTTGGTCTCTGGCTAGAGGTAAATGTCTCAATTATTATGGCCGAGTTTTATATGATTTGGTCCAGTTGATGCTGGAAAAATCATTTTTCTTAATAATTATTTGACAGCAATTTTTACCGCACCCTGCGGACCGATTCACTTCTTGTTTTAATATCTTCATAAGTTCACTCAATTTACAAAATCTCTGAGTTTCAAGAGATTTGGTCCAATGGAAGATGGAAAAATCATTTTTCTTAATAATGATTTGGCAGCCATTTTTACCGCACCCTGCGGACCGATTCACTTCTCGTTTTAATATCCTCCTAAGTTTATTTAAAACTCTAAAATGCCTGAGTTTCAAGAAAGTTGATCCAGTGGAAAAATAATTTTTCTTAATAATTATTTGGCAGCAATTTTTATCGCATCCTGCGGACCGATTCACTTCTAGTTTTAATATCTTCCTAAGTTCACTTAAAACTATAAAATATCTGAGTTTCAAGAGATTTGGTCCAGTGGAAGCTGGAAAAATTATTTTTCTTAATAATTATTTGGCAACCATTTGTACCGCACTTTGTGGACCGATTCACTTCTCGTTTTAATATCTTCCTAAGTTCACTTAAAACTATAAAATATCTGAGTTTCAAGAGATTTGATCCAGTGGAAGCTGGAAAAATCATTTTTTATAAATACATATTTACTAGCTGTTTTTACCGCACCCTGCGAACCGATTCACTTATCGTTTTAATATCTTCCTAAGTTCCCTTAAAACTATAAAATACCTGAGTTTCAAGAGATTTGTTTTAGTGGAATCTGAAAAAAGAGAGGTTCTCGTTTTTTTTACCGCTCTCTGTGGACTGATTCACTTTTTAATATCTTCTTAAAACTATAAATTTGCAAAACCTTACCAGGCAAATACGCAAATTAATTAACCCTCATCAAGATTTTTATTTTTTATTAATTTCAAAAGAGTTGGTCCAAGGGATGCTGAGTAAAAGAGTTTTTTTTTTTTTATCTCTTATCCGTTGATTTTAGAAATCACTTGTTTATTTACAATCAATATATTCTTGTTTTTTTTTTTTTTATTGCTGCACATTCATAAGCTTCTAAAATGCCACGTGTTCAGTTAACTGTGTGTGTAGATAGATAGGCTAATATCGGCAATAAAAGAAGACTTGAGTACGCAATCGAGTAGTAAAATCACCTGTCGTAGTTTTTTTTTTTTTTATTTGTTGATTTTCAGATTCACTTATTTTATTTGTTAATTAATGCGACAAATTAGAAATTAATTAAAATATTTTCTTTAATAAATTGAAAATATTTAATTTTTATTAATTAAATCCCGTATTATTGAAAATAATTATTGTAATTAATTGATTATACACATTGTTGTTTTATTTACATAAAATGGCGGACATTCCACCTCAAATTTAAAAGAGGCTTTTTAAATAAATTCCAATAAATTTAAATATAAGTGTCATATATCATTTTAATCAGAAAAATGGCAGCTTTTAGAATTTCTATAATATACATATATCATATCATATTGTTTCTAAATGCTGACGGTCAGCAAACCGGCATCGACGTACACGTCTTCGCCTTGTCGTCGTGGGTGAAGATGGCCGAGGTTTCGCCTTCTTGATCACCACCGACTTGCCTTCGGTCAGCTGTACGTCAGTCCTGGTCCAGGGCCTGTTTGATGCTGACGGTAAAGGTCGTTCTCGAAGACCGAGGCCTGGTTGGCAACGATGCTCAGTTCGACCTTGTCGCCCTGGTTGTTGCTGCCCGGGGTGCCCACGCCTGGCTCGTCGTTGACCGTGTGGTGGCCGGGGCCTTGTCCAGGGTCAGGTTTTCGAACTTGCTGGCGCCGGCGCCGCCTACCGGCTGCAGGGTCTGGCTGACGGAGCTCTGGCCGATGTAGACATTATCCGGTGCAGCGACGGTAGCCATGCCCACGGTGCCGTTGGCCGGCACAGTGATGACGGTCTTGCCATCGCTCAGGGTGAAGGTCAGCGCGCCGTGGTTGTTGACCGGCAGGCCATCCTTGCTGGTCAGGGTGACGGTGTAGACAGTCGAGCCACCTTCGGTAACCGACTCGGTTGCCGTGAGCTTGGCGCGATGACTTCGTTCGAGGTGTCCTTGATGTCCACCGAGGCCGAAGGCTTGCTCACGACGAGTTCTCGAACTGACGGCCATCCGGCACGCTGGTGCCGGTGATGCTGACGGTCAGCGAACCGGCATCGACGTCCGTCTTCGCGGTAAGCGTCGTGGGTGAAGATGGCCGAGGTTTCGCCCTTCTTGATCACCACCGACTTGCCTTCGGTCAGCTGTACCGGTCAGGTCCTGATCCAAGGCCTGTTTGATGCTGACGGTAAAGGTCGGCCTGCGTTCTCGAAGACCGAGGCCTGGTTGGCAACGATGCTCAGTTCGACCTTGTCGCCCTGGTTACCGGTGCCAGGGTGCCGGCCAGGCTCGTCGGTGACAGCGGTGCTGACCGGAGTCTTTCCAGAACCAGGTTTTCGAACTTGCCAGCATCAGCGCCATCAACCGAAGCGATCGACTTGATTACTGGGTCGTTGGTGCCGGTGTAGACGTTGTCAGGCGCAGTAACGGTGACGAAGCCCGAGGTGCTATTGGCCGGCACAGTAATGACGGTGGTGCCGTCGCTCAGGGTGAAGGTCAGGGCCGAGTGTTTATCGATCGGCTGACCGTCTTTGTTGGTCAGGGTGATGGTGTAGGTGATCGCACCACCTTCGGTGACCGAAGGCGTTGCAGTCAGCTTGGCCACCACGTCGTCGGTGGTGTCAGTCACTTTGACCGACGCCGCATCGCCCAGCTGCAGGTTCTCGAAGGCACGGCCGTCGATGTCTGCTGCTGACTTGATACCCAGGCTGATTTCACCGGCATCTTTGTAGACGTCGTCGCCTTGCGCAGCATGGCTGTACGGTGCGCTGGTTTCGCCGGCCTTGATGGTCACGACTTCGTTGTTGCTCAGGGTCACGACAAGGTCGTGATCCAGGGCAGCGTTGATGTGGACGGTGAAGGTCGGTTTAACGTTCTCAGCGACCGAAACCTGGTCGGCAGTAATGGTGACTTTGACCAGATCGCCTTCGTTGCCTGGAGTACCCGGCTCGTCGGTGACAGCGGTGCTGACCGGAGTCTTGTCCAGAACCAGGTTCTCGAACTTGCCAACATCAGCGCCGTCGACGCTGGCGATCGATTTGATCACTGGATCGTTGGTGCCGGTGTAAACGTTGTCCGGAGCAGTGACAGTCACGAAGCCCGAAGTGCCATTGGCCGGCACGGTGATGACGGTGGTGCCGTCGCTCAGGGTGAAGGTCAGGGCCGAGTGCTTGTCGATCGGCAGACCGTCTTTGTTGGTCAGGGTGATGGTGTAGGTGATCGCACCACCTTCGGTGACCGAAGGCGTTGCAGTCAGCTTGGCCACCACGTCGTCGGTGGTGTCAGTGACTTTGACCGACGCCGCATCGCCCAGCTGCAGATTCTCGAAGGCACGGCCGTCGATGTCTGCTGCCGACTTGATGCCCAGGCTGATTTCGCCGGCGTCTTTGTAGACGTCGTCGCCTTGCGCAGCATGGCTGTACGGCGCGCTGGTTTCGCCGGCCTTGATGGTCACAACTTCGTTGTTGCTCAGGGTCACGACCAGATCGTGGTCCAGGGCAGCGTTGATGTGCACGGTGAAGGTCGGCTTCACGTTCTCTGCGACCGAAACCTGGTCGGCGGTGATGGTGACCTTGACCAGATCGCCTTCGTTGCCTGGAGTACCCGGCTCGTCGGTGACAGCGGTGCTGACCGGAGTCTTGTCCAGAACCAGGTTCTCGAACTTGCCAACATCGGCGCCGTCGACGCTGGCGATCGATTTGATCACTGGATCGTTGGTGCCGGTGTAAACGTTGTCCGGAGCAGTGACAGTCACGAAACCCGAAGTGCCATTGGCCGGCACGGTGATGACGGTGGTGCCGTCGCTCAGGGTGAAGTACAACGGCGCGTGGTTGTCGATCGGCAGACCGTCTTTGTTGGTCAGCGTAACGGTATAGGTGATCTCGCCACCTTCGGTCACCGAAGGCGTAGCGGTCAGCTTGGCGATGACATCGTCGTTGGTATCAGTGACTTTGACCGATGCCGCCTCGCCCAATTGCAGGTTTTCGAAGGTCCGACCGTCAACATCTGACCGCCGATTTGATACCCAAGCCGATTTCACCGGCGTCTTTGTAGACGTCGTCGCCCTGCGCGTCGTGGGTGTAAGGTTCGCTGCTGGTTTCACCGGCCTTGATGGTGACCTGAGCATTGTTGCTCAGGGTCACGACCAGGTCGTGCGTCCAGGGCGGTGTTGATGTGCACAGTGAAGGTCGGCTTCACGTTCTCTGCGACCGAAACCTGGTCTGCGGTGATAGTGACCTTGACCACATCACCTTCGTTGCCTGGTGTACCCGGCTCGTCGGTGACCGTAGTGCTGACCGGGGTCTTGTCCAGAACCAGGTTCTCGAACTTGCCACGCATCAGCGCCGCTGACCGCTAGCAGATCGATTTGATCTACTGGCGCGTTGGTGCCAATGTAAACGTTGTCCGGTGCAGTCACGGTGGTGAAACCGCTGGTGCTGTTAGCCGGCACAGTGATGACCGTGTTGCCGTCGCTCAGGGTGAAGGTACAACGGCGCGTGGTTGTCGATCGGCAGACCGTCTTTGTTGGTCAGCGTAACGGTATAGGTGATCTCGCCACCTTCGGTCACCGAAGGCGTAGCGGTCAGCTTGGCGATGACATCGTCGTTGGTATCGGTGACTTTGACCGATGCCGCCTCGCCCAATTGCAGGTTTTCAAAGGTCCGACCGTCAACATCGACCGCCGATTTGATACCCAAGCCGATTTCACCGGCGTCTTTGTAGACGTCGTCGCCCTGCGCGTCGTGGGTGTAAGGTTCGCTGCTGGTTTCACCGGCCTTGATGGTGACCTGAGCATTGTTGCTCAGGGTCACGACCAGGTCGTGCGCCAGGGCGGTGTTGATGTGCACAGTGAAGGTCGGCTTCACGTTCTCTGCGACCGAAACCTGGTCTGCGGTGATAGTGACCTTGACCACATCACCTTCGTTGCCTGGTGTACCCGGCTCGTCGGTGACCGTAGTGCTGACCGGGGTCTTGTCCAGAACCAGGTTCTCGAACTTCCACGCATCAGCGCCGCTGACTGCTTGCAAGCTCTGCTCAACCGGTGCGTTGGTGCCGACGTAGACGTTGTCCGGTGCAGTCACGGTGGTGAAACCGCTGGTGCTGTTAGCCGGCACAGTGATGACCGTTTTGCCGTCACTCAGGGTAAAGTACAACGGCGCGTGGTTGTCGATCGGCAGACCGTCTTTGTTGGTCAGGGTGACGGTGTAGGTGATCTCGCCACCTTCGGTAACCGAAGACGTAGCAGTCAGCTTGGCCACCACGTCATCGGCGGTATCGGTGACTTTGACCGACGCGGCATCACCCAGTTGCAGGTTCTCGAAGGCACGGCCATCGATGTCGGCTGCCGACTTGATGCCCAGGTTGATCTCACCGGCATCTTTGTAAACGTCGTCGCCCTGCGCATCGTGAGCGTACGGCGCGCTGGTTTCACCGGCCTTGATGGTGACGGTGGGAATTGTTGCTCAGGGTCACGACCAGGTCGTGCGCCAGCGCAGTGTTGATGTGGACGGTGAAGGTCGGCTTCACGTTCTCGGCAACCGAGACTTGGTCAGCGGTGATAGTAACTTTGACCAGATCGCCTTCGTTGCCTGGAGTACCCGGCTCGTCGGTGACAGCGGTGCTGACCGGGGTCTTGTCGAGAACCAGGTTCTTGAACTTGCCAACATCGGCGCCATCAACCGAAGCGATCGACTTGATCACTGGCGTCGTTGGTGCCGGTGTAAACGTTGTCCGGAGCAGTGACAGTCACAAAGCCCGAGGTGCCATTGGCTGGCACGGTGATGACCGTGGTGCCATCGCTCAGGGTGAAGGTCAGCGCCGAATGTTTATCGATCGGCAGACCATCTTTGTTGGTCAGGGTGATGGTGTAAGTGATTGCACCACCTTCGGTGACCGAAGGTGTGGCGGTCAGCTTGGCGATGACATCGTCGGTGGTATCGGTGACTTTGACCGATGCCGCCTCGCCCAATTGCAGGTTTTCAAAGGTCCGACCGTCAACATCGACCGCCGATTTGATACCCAAGCCGATTTCACCGGCGTCTTTGTAGACGTCGTCGCCCTGCGCGTCGGGGGTGGAAGGTTCGCGCTGGTTTCACCGGCCTTGATGGTGACCTGAGCATTGTTGCTCAGGGTCACGACCAGGTCGTGGGCCAGGGCGGTATTGATGTGGACGGTGAAGGTCGGCTTCACGTTCTCTGCGACCGAGACCTGGTCAGCAGTGATGGTGACTTTGACCACGTCGCCTTCGTTGCCTGGTGTACCCGGCTCGTCGGTGACCGTAGTGCTGACCGGGGTCTTGTCCAGAACCAGGTTCTCGAACTTCCACGCATCAGCGCCGCTGACTGCTTGCAAGCTCTGCTCAACCGGTGCGTTGGTGCCGACGTAGACGTTGTCCGGTGCAGTCACGGTGGTGAAACCGCTGGTGCTGTTAGCCGGCACAGTGATGACCGTTTTGCCGTCACTCAGGGTGAAGTACAACGGCGAGTGGTTATCGATCGGCAGACCGTCTTTGTTGGTCAGGGTGACGGTGTAGGTGATCTCGCCACCTTCGGTCACCGAAGGCGTAGCGGTCAGCTTGGCGACGACATCGTCGGTGGTGTCGGTGACTTTGACAGACGCCGCGTCGCCCAGTTGCAGGTTCTCGAAGGCGCGACCATCGATGTCTACTGCCGATTTGATACCCAGACTGATTTCGCCGGCGTCCTTATAGACGTCGTCGCCCTGCGCATCGTGGGTGTAAGGCTCGCTCGAAGTCTCACCAGCCTTGATGGTGACCTGAGCGTTGTTGCTCAGGGTCACGACCAGGTCGTGCGCCAACGCGGTGTTGATGTGGACGGTGAAGGTCGGTTTGACGTTCTCGGCAACCGAGACCTGGTCAGCAGTGATGGTGACTTTGACCACGTCGCCTTCGTTGCCTGGGGTGCCCGGCTCGTCGGTCACAGTAGTGCTGACCGGCGTCTTATCCAGAACGAGGTTTTCGAACTTCCAAGCATCAGCGCCGCTGACTGCTTGCAGGCTCTGCTCTACCGGCGCGTTGGTCCCAACGTAAACGTTGTCAGGCGCAGTCACGGTAGTGAAACCGCTGGTGCTGTTGGCCGGTACGGTAATGACCGTTTTGCCGTCACTCAGGGTGAAGTACAACGGCGCGTGGTTGTCGATCGGCAGACCGTCTTTGTTGGTCAAGGTGACGGTGTAGGTGATCTCGCCACCTTCGGTCACCGAAGGGGTAGCGGTCAGCTTGGCGATGACATCGTCGGTGGTGTCGGTGACTTTAACCGACGCGGCATCACCCAGTTGCAAGTTCTCGAAGGCGCGACCATCGATGTCTGCTGCCGATTTGATACCCAGGCCGATTTCACCAGCGTCTTTGTAGACGTCGTCGCCCTGCGCGTCGTGGGTGTAAGGTTCGCTGCTGGTTTCACCGGCCTTGATGGTGACCTGAGCATTGTTGCTCAGGGTCACGACCAGGTCGTGGGCCAGGGCGGTATTGATGTGGACGGTGAAGGTCGGCTTCACGTTCTCTGCGACCGAGACCTGGTCAGCAGTGATGGTGACTTTGACCACGTCGCCTTCGTTGCCTGGTGTACCCGGCTCGTCGGTGACCGTAGTGCTGACCGGGGTCTTGTCCAGAACCAGGTTCTCGAACTTCCACGCATCAGCGCCGCTGACTGCTTGCAAGCTCTGCTCAACCGGTGCGTTGGTGCCGACGTAGACGTTGTCCGGTGCAGTCACGGTGGTGAAACCGCTGGTGCTGTTAGCCGGCACAGTGATGACCGTTTTGCCGTCACTCAGGGTGAAGTACAACGGCGAGTGGTTATCGATCGGCAGACCGTCTTTGTTGGTCAGGGTGACGGTGTAGGTGATCTCGCCACCTTCGGTCACCGAAGGCGTAGCGGTCAGCTTGGCGACGACATCGTCGGTGGTGTCGGTGACTTTGACAGACGCCGCGTCGCCCAGTTGCAGGTTCTCGAAGGCGCGACCATCGATGTCTACTGCCGATTTGATACCCAGACTGATTTCGCCGGCGTCCTTATAGACGTCGTCGCCCTGCGCATCGTGGGTGTAAGGCTCGCTCGAAGTCTCACCAGCCTTGATGGTGACCTGAGCGTTGTTGCTCAGGGTCACGACCAGGTCGTGCGCCAACGCGGTGTTGATGTGGACGGTGAAGGTCGGTTTGACGTTCTCGGCAACCGAGACCTGGTCAGCAGTGATGGTGACTTTGACCACGTCGCCTTCGTTGCCTGGGGTGCCCGGCTCGTCGGTCACAGTAGTGCTGACCGGCGTCTTATCCAGAACGAGGTTTTCGAACTTCCAAGCATCAGCGCCGCTGACTGCTTGCAGGCTCTGCTCTACCGGCGCGTTGGTCCCAACGTAAACGTTGTCAGGCGCAGTCACGGTAGTGAAACCGCTGGTGCTGTTGGCCGGTACGGTAATGACCGTTTTGCCGTCACTCAGGGTGAAGTACAACGGCGCGTGGTTGTCGATCGGCAGACCGTCTTTGTTGGTCAAGGTGACGGTGTAGGTGATCTCGCCACCTTCGGTCACCGAAGGGGTAGCGGTCAGCTTGGCGATGACATCGTCGGTGGTGTCGGTGACTTTAACCGACGCGGCATCACCCAGTTGCAAGTTCTCGAAGGCGCGACCATCGATGTCTGCTGCCGATTTGATACCCAGGCCGATTTCACCAGCGTCTTTGTAGACGTCGTCGCCCTGCGCGTCGTGGGTGTAAGGTTCGCTGCTGGTTTCACCGGCCTTGATGGTGACCTGAGCATTGTTGCTCAGGGTCACGACCAGGTCGTGCGCCAACGCGGTGTTGATGTGGACGGTGAAGGTCGGTTTGACGTTCTCGGCAACCGAGACTTGGTCTGCGGTGATAGTGACCTTGACCACATCACCTTCGTTACCTGGTGTACCCGGCTCGTCGGTGACCGTAGTGCTGACCGGGGTCTTGTCCAGAACGAGGTTTTCGAACTTCCAAGCATCAGCGCCGCTGACTGCTTGCAGGCTCTGCTCTACCGGCGCGTTGGTCCCAACGTAAACGTTGTCAGGCGCGGTAACGGTGACGAAGCCCGAGGTGCTGTTGGCCGGCACAGTGATGACCGTTTTGCCGTCACTCAGGGTGAAGTACAACGGCGCGTGGTTGTCGATCGGCAGACCGTCTTTGTTGGTCAAGGTGACGGTGTAGGTGATCTCGCCACCTTCGGTCACCGAAGGGGTAGCAGTCAGTTTGGCAATGACATCGTCGGTGGTATCGGTGACTTTGACCGACGCGGCATCACCCAGTTGCAAGTTCTCGAAGGCGCGACCATCGATGTCTGCTGCCGATTTGATACCCAGGCCGATTTCACCGGCGTCTTTGTAGACGTCGTCGCCCTGCGCGTCGTGGGTGTAAGGTTCGCTGCTGGTTTCACCGGCCTTGATGGTGACCTGAGCATTGTTGCTCAGGGTCACGACCAGGTCGTGCGCCAACGCGGTGTTGATGTGGACGGTGAAGGTCGGTTTGACGTTCTCGGCAACCGAGACCTGGTCAGCAGTGATGGTGACTTTGACCACGTCGCCTTCGTTGCCTGGGGTGCCCGGCTCGTCGGTCACAGTAGTGCTGACCGGCGTCTTATCCAGAACGAGGTTTTCGAACTTCCAAGCATCAGCGCCACTGACTGCTTGCAGGCTCTGCTCTACCGGCGCGTTGGTCCCAACGTAAACGTTGTCAGGCGCGGTAACGGTGACGAAGCCCGAGGTGCTGTTGGCCGGCACAGTGATGACCGTCTTGCCGTCACTCAGGGTGAAGTACAACGGCGCGTGGTTGTCGATCGGCAGACCGTCTTTGTTGGTCAGGGTGACGGTGTAGGTGATCTCGCCACCTTCGGTCACCGAAGGGGTAGCAGTCAGTTTGGCAATGACATCGTCGGTGGTATCGGTGACTTTGACCGACGCCGCGTCACCCAGCTGCAAGTTCTCGAAGGCACGGCCATCGACATCGACGGCGGACTTGATACCCAGACTGATCTCACCAGCATCTTTGTAGACGTCGTCGCCCTGTGCATCGTGGCTGTACGGCGCGCTGGTTTCGCCCGCCTTGATGGTGACGGTGGCGTTGTTGCTCAGGGTCACGACCAGGTCGTGGGCCAGGGCGGTATTGATGTGGACGGTGAAGGTCGGCTTCACGTTCTCTGCGACCGAAACCTGATCAGCCGTGATGGTGACCTTGACCAGATCGCCTTCGTTGCCCGGAGTACCTGGCTCGTCGGTGACAGAGGTGCTGACTGGGGTTTTGTCCAGAACCAAGTTCTCGAACTGACCGACATCAGCGCCATCAACCGAAGCGATCGACTTGATCACTGGGTCGTTGGTACCGGTGTAGACGTTGTCAGGCGCAGTAACGGTGACGAAGCCCGAGTTGCTGTTGGCCGGCACAGTAATGACGGTGGTGCCGTCGCTCAGGGTGAAAGTCAGGGCCGAGTGTTTATCGATCGGCAGACCGTCTTTGTTGGTCAGCGTGATGGTGTAAGTGATTGCACCGCCTTCGGTGACCGAAGGGGTAGCGGTCAGTTTGGCAACCACGTCGTCGGTGGTATCGGTGACTTTGACCGACGCCGCATCGCCCAACTGCAGGTTTTCGAAGGCACGACCGTCTACATCGACGGCGGACTTGATGCCCAAGTTGATCTCACCGGCATCTTTGTAAACGTCGTCGCCCTGCGCGTCGTGAGCGTACGGCGCGCTGGTTTCACCGGCCTTGATGGTAACCGGGGCATTGTTGCTCAGGGTCACGACCAGGTCGTGCGCCAGCGCGGTGTTGATGTGAACGGTGAAGGTCGGCTTCACGTTCTCGGCAACCGAGACTTGGTCAGCGGTGATAGTGACCTTGACCAGATCACCTTCGTTGCCCGGAGTACCTGGCTCGTCGGTAACAGCGGTGCTGACCGGGGTCTTGTCCAGGACCAAGTTCTCGAACTGACCGACATCAGCGCCATCAACCGAAGCGATCGACTTGATCACTGGGTCGTTCGCACCGACGTAGTCGTTGTCCGGAGCAGTGACAGTGACGGTGCCAGCAGTGCTGTTGGCCGGCACGGTAATGACGGTTGTCCCGTCGCTCAGCGTGAAGGTCAGCGCCGAGTGTTTGTCGATCGGCAGACCGTCTTTATTGGTCAGCGTGATGGTGTAAGTGATTGCACCGCCTTCGGTGACCGAAGGGGTAGCGGTCAGTTTGGCAACCACGTCGTCGGTGGTATCGGTGACTTTGACCGACGCCGCATCGCCCAACTGCAGGTTCTCGAAGGCACGACCGTCTACATCGACGGCGGACTTGATGCCCAGGTTGATCTCACCGGCATCTTTGTAAACGTCGTCGCCCTGCGCGTCGGAGCGTACGGCGCGCTGGTTTCACCGGCCTTGATGGTAACCGTGGCATTGTTACTCAGGGTCACGACCAGGTCGTGCGCCAGCGCGGTGTTGATGTGAACGGTGAAGGTCGGCTTCACGTTCTCGGCAACCGAGACTTGGTCAGCGGTGATAGTGACCTTGACCAGATCACCTTCGTTGCCCGGAGTACCTGGCTCGTCGGTCACCGTGGTGCTGACCGGGGTCTTGTCCAAGGTGAATTGTTCGAACTTCCAGGCGTCTGCGCCGCTGACCGCTTGCAAGCTCTGCTCAACCGGGGCGTTAGTGCCGACATAAACGTTGTCTGGTGCAGTAACGGTGGTGAAACCGGAGGTGCTGTTGGCCGGGACGGTAATGACCGTTTTACCGTCACTCAAGCGTGAAGTACAGCGGCGAGTGATTGTTGATCGGCAAACCGTCTTTGTTGGTCAGGGTGACGGTGTACGTGATCTCGCCTCCTTCGGTGACCGAAGGCGTAGCGGTCAGCTTGGCGATGACTTCGTCGGTGGTATCGGTGACTTTGACCGATGCCGCGTCGCCCAGCTGCAGGTTCTCGAAGGTACGGCCATCGGACATCGACCGCAGACTTGATGCCCAGGCTGATTTCGCCAGCGTCTTTGTAAACGTCGTCGCCCTGCGCGTCGTGCGTGTATGGCGCGCTGGTTTCGCCAGCCTTGATGGTGACGGTGGCATTGTTGCTCAGGGTCACGACCAGGTCGTGGTCCAGGGCGGTGTTGATGTGAACGGTGAAGCTCGGTTGGACGTTCTCGGCGACCGATACTTGGTCAGCGGTGATGGTGACTTTGACCACGTCGCCTTCGTTGCCCGGAGTACCTGGCTCGTCGGTAACCGTAGTGCTGACCGGGGTCTTGTCCAAGGTCAGGTTGCTCGAACTTCCACGCGTCAGCGCCGCTGACCGATTGCAGGCTCTGCCACCGGGGTGTTGCTGCCCACGTAGACATTATCCGGAGCAGTAACAGTGGCCGTACCGGCGGTGCCGTTGGCTGGCACAACGATGACCGTTTTGCCGTCGCTCAGGGTGAAGTAGAGCGGCGAGTGGTTGTTGATCGGCAAACCGTCTTTGTTGGTCAGGGTGACGGTGTACGTAATCTCGCCTCCTTCGGTAACCGAAGGCGTAGCGGTCAGCTTGGCGATGACTTCGTCGGTGGTGTCGGTGACTTTGACCGACGCGGCATCACCCAGCTGCAGGTTCTCGAAGGCACGGCCATCGACATCGACGGCGGACTTGATACCCAGGCTGATCTCACCGGCGTCCTGGTAAACGTCGTCGCCTTGCGCATCGTGGCTGTACGGCGCGCTGGTTTCGCCCGCTTTGATAGTGACCGTAGCGTTGTTGCTCAGGGTCACGACCAGGTCGTGGGTCAGGGCGGTATTGATGTGAACGGTGAAGGTCGGCTTGACGTTCTCGGCGACCGAAGCCTGGTCGGCGGTGATGGTGACCCTGACCAGGTCGCCTTCGTTGCCGGTGCCTGGGGTACCCGAACCTGGCTCGTCCGTCACAGTGGTGCTGACGGGGTATCACCACCCAAAGTCAGCTTCCTCGAAGTTGTCTGCGCCCGATACCGACTCAAGCTTGTTGGCGACAGCGCCCTGACCGCCGACGTACACGTCATCTTGAACCGTGATGGTCGCAGTGCCGGAAGCACTGTTGGCCGGAATCGTGACTTTTGTACCGTCGGTCAGCGTGAAGGTCAGCGCGCCATGCTCAGTGACAGACAGGCCCTGTGCGTTGGTCAGCGTGACGGTGTAGGTGCACCTGGCCACCTTCGGCCACAGTTGCCTTGTCCACAGTCAGCTTAGCAACGACTTCACTGACGGTGTCCGAAACTTCAACGGTAGCCGGGCTGCCGATGGCCAGATTCTCGAAGGTGGCACCCGCGACAGTAGCGCCGGTGACGCTCAACGTCGACAGAGCCGGCGTCCTTGATGACGTCATCGCCTTGGGCCGGAGTCTTGTACTCGACTTCGGTCTTGCCGGCCTCGATGGTGACGGTTTCGCCGTTCGACAGCGTTACGGTCAGCGGACGGTCCAGCGCCTGGCTCACTTTTACCGTGAAGGATGGCTGCTGATCTTCAGTCACGTTGCCGTTGCTGACGATGCTTACGGTGACGGTATCGATACTGTCATTGATTACAGTCGACGCTGGGGTCGGGTTCGGCGTCAGCTGCTCGAAGTTACCGCCAGTGGCACCGGTGATAGTGGTAGTGACAGTCGAACCGTTGTTGTAGACGTCGTTGTTCGGAGTCTGGAAGTCGACACTGCCTTGGGTCTTGCCGGCCTCGACGGTGATGGTCTGGCCGTTCGACAGGGTCACGGTAACCGGAGTCTGGGCAGGGTTGCTCAGGGTCACGGTGTAGGTGATCACGCCGCCTTCGGTCACCGAAGGGTTGGCGGTCAGGGTCGCAGTGGTCACATCGACCGAGTCGTTGATCGTGGTCTGCGCTGGCGTCGGGTTCGGCGTCAGCTGCTCGAAGTTGCCGCCAGTGGCACCAGTGATGGTGGTGCTAACGGTCGAACCGTTGTTGTAGACGTCGTTGTCCGGGGTCTGGAAGTCAACGCTGCCTTGGGTTTTGCCGGCTTCAACAGTGATGGTCTGGCCGTTCGACAGGGTCACGGTAACCGGCGTCTGGGCAGGGTTGCTCAGGGTCACGGTGTAGGTGATCACACCACCTTCGGTTACCGAAGGGTTGGCGGTCAGGGTCGCAGTGGTCACATCGACCGAGTCATTGATCGTGGTCTGCGCTGGCGTCGGGTTCGGCGTCAGCTGCTCGAAGTTACCGCCGGTAGCGTCGGTGATGGTGGTGCTGACAGTCGAGCCGTTGTTGTAGACATCGTTGTCCGGGGTCTGGAAATCAACGCTGCCTTGGGTCTTGCCGGCTTCAACAGTGATGGTTTGGCCGTTCGACAAGGTCACCGTAACCGGAGTCTGGGCAGGGTTGCTCAGGGTCACGGTGTAGGTGATCACGCCGCCTTCGGTAACCGAAGGATTGGCGGTCAGAGTCGCAGTGGTGTTGTCGACCGAGTCGTTGATCGTGGTCTGCGCCGGGGTCGGGTTAGGCGTCAGTTGCTCGAAGTTACCGCCGGTAGCGTCGGTAATGGTGGTGCTGACAGTCGAACCGTTGTTGTAGACGTCGTTGTCCGGGGTCTGGAAGTCAACGCTGCCCTGGGTTTTGCCGGCTTCGACGGTGATGGTCTGGCCGTTCGACAGGGTCACGGTAACCGGCGTCTGGGCAGGGTTGCTCAGGGTCACGGTGTAGGTGATCACGCCACCTTCGGTGACCGAAGGATTCGCGGTCAGGGTCGCAGTGGTGTTGTCGACCGAGTCGTTGATCGTGGTCTGCGCTGGGGTCGGGTTCGGCGTCAGCTGCTCGAAGTTACCGCCGGTAGCGTCGGTGATGGTGGTGCTGACAGTCGAACCGTTGTTGTAGACGTCGTTGTCCGGGGTCTGGAAGTCAACGCTGCCCTGGGTTTTGCCGGCTTCAACAGTGATGGTTTGGCCGTTCGACAAGGTCACCGTAACCGGAGTCTGGGCAGGGTTGCTCAGGGTCACGGTGTAGGTGATCACGCCGCCTTCGGTTACCGAAGGGTTGGCGGTCAGGGTCGCAGTGGTCACATCGACCGAGTCGTTGATCGTGGTCTGCGCTGGGGTCGGGTTCGGCGTCAGTTGCTCGAAGTTACCGCCGGTAGCGTCAGTGATGGTGGTGCTGACGGTCGAGCCGTTGTTGTAGACGCCGTTGTCCGGGGTCTGGAAGTCAACGCTGCCTTGGGTCTTGCCGGCTTCAACAGTGATGGTTTGGCCGTTCGACAAGGTCACCGTAACCGGAGTCTGGGCAGGGTTGCTCAGGGTCACGGTGTAGGTGATCACACCACCTTCGGTGACCGAAGGGTTGGCGGTCAGGGTCGCAGTGGTCACATCGACCGAGTCATTGATCGTGGTCTGCGCCGGGGTCGGGTTCGGCGTCAGTTGCTCGAAGTTGCCGCCAGTGGCACCGGTGATGGTGGTGCTGACAGTCGAGCCGTTGTTGTAGACGTCGTTGTCCGGGGTCTGGAAGTCAACGCTGCCTTGGGTCTTGCCGGCTTCAACAGTGATGGTTTGGCCGTTCGACAAGGTCACCGTAACCGGAGTCTGGGCAGGGTTGCTCAGGGTCACGGTGTAGGTGATCACACCACCTTCGGTGACCGAAGGGTTGGCGGTCAGGGTCGCAGTGGTCACATCGACCGAGTCGTTGATCGTGGTCTGCGCCGGGGTCGGGTTCGGCGTCAGCCGCTCGAAGTTACCGCCAGTGGCACCAGTGATGGTGGTGCTAACGGTCGAACCGTTGTTGTAGACGTCGTTGTCCGGGGTCTGGAAGTCAACGCTGCCTTGGGTTTTGCCGGCTTCAACAGTGATGGTCTGGCCGTTCGACAGGGTCACGGTAACCGGCGTCTGGGCAGGGTTGCTCAGGGTCACGGTGTAGGTGATCACACCACCTTCGGTTACCGAAGGGTTGGCGGTCAGGGTCGCAGTGGTCACATCGACCGAGTCATTGATCGTGGTCTGCGCTGGCGTCGGGTTCGGCGTCAGCTGCTCGAAGTTACCGCCGGTAGCGTCGGTGATGGTGGTGCTGACAGTCGAGCCGTTGTTGTAGACATCGTTGTCCGGGGTCTGGAAATCAACGCTGCCTTGGGTCCTTGCCGGCTTCAACAGTGATGGTTTGGCCGTTCGACCAGGTCACCGTCACCGGAGTCTGGGCAGGGTTGCTCAGGGTCACGGTGTAGGTGATCACGCCGCCTGGTAAACCGAAGGATTGGCGGTCGAGTCGCAGTGGTGTTGTCGACCGAGTCGTTGATCGTGGTCTGCGCCGGGGTCGGGTTAGGCGTCAGTTGCTCAGTTACCGCCGGTAGCGTCGGTAATGGTGGTGCTGACAGTCGAACCGTTGTTGTAGACGTCGTTGTCCCGGGTCTGGAAGTCAACGCTGCCCTGGGTTTTGCCGGCTTCGACGGTGATGGTCTGGCCGTTCGACAGGGTCACGGTAACCGGCGTCTGGGCAGGGTTGCTCAGGGTCACGGTGTAGGTGATCACGCCACTCGGTGACCGAAGGATTCGCGGTCAGGGTCGCAGTGGTGTTGTCGACCGAGTCGTTGATCGTGGTCTGCGCTGGGGTCGGGTTCGGCGTCGAGCGCTCGGGGTTACGCCGGTAGCGTCGGTGATGGTGGTGCTGACAGTCGAACCGTTGTTGTAGACGTCGTTGTCCGGGGTCTGGAAGTCAACGCTGCCCTGGGTCTCGCCGGCTTCAACAGTGATGGTTTGGCCGTTCGACAAGGTCACGGTAACCGGAGTCTGGGCAGGGTTGCTCAGGGTCACGGTGGGGTGATCACGCCACCTTCGGTGACCGAAGGATTCGCGGTCAGGGTCGCAGTCGGTGTTGTCGACCGGAGTCGTTGATCGTGGTCTGCGCTGGGGTCGGGTTCGGCGTCAGTTGCTCGAAGTTGCCGCCAGTGGCACCAGTGATGGTGGTGCTGACAGTCGAGCCGTTGTTGTAGACATCGTTGTCCGGGGTCTGGAAATCAACGCTGCCTTGGGTCTTGCCGGCTTCAACAGTGATGGTTTGGCCGTTCGACAAGGTCACGGTAACCGGAGTCTGGGCAGGGTTGCCTCAGAGTTACGGTGTAGGTGATCACGCTACCTTCGGTGACCGAAGGATTCTCCGCCGGTCCAGGGTCGCAGTGGTCCACATCGACCGAGTCATTGATCGTGGTCTGCGCCGGGGTCGGGTTCGGCGTCAACTGCTCGAAGTTGCCGCCGGTAGCGTCGGTGATGGTGGTGCTGACAGTCGACCATTGTTGTAGACATCGTTATCCGGGGTCTGGAAATCAACGCTGCCTTGGGTCTTGCCGGCTTCGACGGTGATGGTCTGGCCCGTTCGACAGGGTCACGGTCACCGGAGTCTGGGCAGGGTTGCTCAGAGTTACGGTGTAGGTGATCACGCCACCTTCGGTGACCGAAGGATTCGCGGTCAGGGTCGCAGTGGTGTTGTCGACCGAGTCGTTGATCGTGGTCTGCGCCGGGGTCGGGTTAGCGTCAGTTGCTCGAAGTTGCCGCCAGTGGCACCGGTGATGGTGGTGCTAACGGTCGAACCGTTGTTGTAGACGTCGTTGTCCGGGAGTCTGGCAAGTCAACGCTGCCTTGGGTCTTGCCGGCTTCGACGGTGATGGTCTGGCCGTTCGACAGGGTCACGGTTACCGGAGTCTGGGCAGGGTTGCTCAGGATCACGGTGTGGTGATCACGCCACCTTCGGTCACAGAAGGGTTGGCGGTCAGGGTCACAGTGGTGGTGTCGATAGTATCGGTAATCTGCGTAACCGCTGGCGTTTGCGGCAGGGTCACAATCAGACCGTTACCCCGGTGGTCACCCGTCACGGTCGTCGAGATCTGCCCGCCGTCGATATAAGGCGTGTCATTCGCCGGGATGGTGACATTGACGCTACCGCTGGTCTGCCCTGCCGGAGTGACGATCACCGCTCCGTTGGACAGGGTCACGACCAGGTTGGACGTCGGCGCCTGGCCAACTGTCGCGGTATAAACGATTACGCCACCCGCTTCCGGAGATGGAAGGGGTGGCGGTGAGGACTAAGCCGGTGGAGACATCGGTCGGCGTGGTGGGCGGTATGACCTGCTGATTGTTGTTGCTGGTATCCAGCGCGCCAACGTCTTCAGATTCCAGCGCCGCAGCAAAGCCTAATGGGCCGGTAGGGAAACCGATGCTCGTGTCGACCCTGCCCGCTTGTCTCCTCAAGCATGACAAAGCTGTGGCCACCCCCAGCGCGCCACCACCGCCCGCCGCTGCCGGGCCTGCTGCCGTGGCTTCAAGCTCGGTAGTCGGGTCGACACCCGCAGCGTTGCTTGCTTGCCTGCAGCTCTTCGACCGACGGTGCAGCCTGCGCAGTGGCCTGGCCCAGGTCGGTGCTGCTGTAGGGCGCATCCGCGCTCCACTGGCTGTCACGGCCCAGGTCGAGCAGGCGACCATCGGCCAGCTCGAGCGTTACCGCGCCGCCCGGGCCGGTGAGTACTTCCTCACCCGCCAACAGGCGATCACCTTCGATGAGTACACGCCGGATGCCCTCTGGGGATACCGCAATAACCTGGCCGACAATGCTTTTGACGATGGCTACAACGCTGCTCATTGGACTCTCCGTGTGACCCGATTTAGGTACTTCCCCTGCCAGAGCGGCGTTGTTGTAAGCCACTTCAGGCGGATCTGTGTCGATTAATATGATGAGGATTTGACGTCAAAATTACGTCTATAACTGTTTGGAATTAACTATCTGCCAAACTATTGACCTTATACTCGCCATCCTAAACAATCGGCAATGTAATGTCACATTGATATTTGCACCTTTGCCACCCTTCCTTTAGCAACTAATCCAGGGCCGGTCGGAAGCCCGCCCATCGGTCATGTCTGGCGCCATTTTCCTGGCCCTGAAAAGCTTGAACCGTGATTCAGGACAACAGCGCTTTCGAGAACTCGCCAAAAATGCGTGCTTCAACTGTTTACCGTTCTTCCCATCACCCCTCGCCGCCACCTATTCACAAGCACAATCCTTGCCCGAAGCCATGCAGACCACCCTTGATACCCCGCAGGCCATAACAACGAATGGCAGGCTATGCTGCGAATGAACTTCAACCTTTACACTGGCGCCAGCGACAAGGCTGACCTGGAGTCCAAGCTGTAGCCTTCACTAAGCCAGCGTCGTCTGGTAGCGGTGAAGAACCATACAATTGTTTACTCGTATCGAATCAAGGCGACCATTGGCCACTGCTCAAGAATCAGGGTGTCGTAGCCCCGATGGCCACCGTTGTGCAGAACGATCTGAAACCGAGGTGAGCCTGTCAGGCCTGAACTGAGGCCACCCTGCTCCCACCCACCGCAAGGATGAAGAGAGCGCCGCGTGGAATCCGAAGTCAGTCGAGTCCAACTCAGCCACGATCCACGCAGTCAGCATGACGATCCCTTGCTGGATAGCTTTGCTGAGCCTCTGTGTCCTGCACCAGAAACCCGCCAGCCGGGTCACTGCTGACCACCGGCCTGCCGTTGCCTGCCCAGCGCCTGAGCCCCGAGCTGCTGCCCCGTGCCGCGGCCCGGGCAGGGCTGCAGGGGCGGCTGCTGCAGCGCAAGCTGGAGCAGATCCCCAGTATCGCCATGCCGGCCATGCTGTTGCTCAAGGAAGGCCGCAGCGCCGTGCTGCTGGGGCTGGGAAAACGAAGACACCGCGCGCCTGCTGCTTAGCGAGAGCGATGGTGGCGAGGTGCATGTCAGCCGCGAAGCGCTGCCCGGTGACTACAGCGGGCGCGTGTTCTTCGCCCAGCCGCAGCACAAGTTCGACGTCAACCACGGCAACCTGATCCCGCGCGCGAAACTCCTGGTTCCGCGACACCCTGCTGCGCAGCAAATGGCTCTACATCGATGCCATCGCCGCCAGCTTGGTAATCAACCTGATCGCCCTGGCCGCGCCGCTGTTCGTCATGAACGTGTATGACCGGGTGGTGCCCAACCAGGCAACCTCGACCCTCTGGGTGCTGGCCGTCGGCATCGCCGGCGCCTACGTGTTCGACCTTGATCCTCAAGGAGGTCTGCGTGGCCTCTGCCTGGACCTTGCCGGCAAAAAGACCGACTTGATCATTTCGGCGACCTTGTTCGAGCGTATCGTCGGCATGTCGATGAAGTACCGCCCGGCGCGGGTCGGCAGCTTTGCCCAGAACATCCATGAGTTCCAGGGCTTGCGCGACTTCCTCGCCTCCTTGACCCTGACCAGCCTGATCGACCTGCCGTTCACCCTCTTGATCCTTATCGTCATCGCCATCATTGGCGGGCACCTGGTGTGGATCCCGATCATCGCCTTCCCGCTGGCCCTGGGCATCGGTTACGCCTGCTGCCAGCGGCCGCTGATGGCGACCATGGAGCGGACCATGGCCCTGGCCTCGGAGCGCCAGTCCAGCCTGATCGAGACCCTGGCCGGCCTGGACGCCGTCAAGGTCAACAACGCCGAAAGCGAGCGCCAGTACATGTGGGAGCAGACCCTCGGCACCCTCAGCCGGTTGGAGCTGCGCGTGAAGGTGCTGTCGAGCCTGGCGATGAACATCACCATGCTGATCCAGCAGCTGGCAGGCGTGGCGATGATCTGCGTGGGTGTCTACCTGATCATCGACGGCAACCTGAGCATGGGCGGCCTGGTCGCCTGCTACATGCTCAGCGGCCGCGCCCTCGGCCCGCTGGGCCAGCTCAACGGCTTGCTGGCCCGCTACCAGCAGGCGAAGGTAACCATGGTCGCCACCGACCACATGATGGACTTGCCGCAGGAGCGCAACTTCGAGGAGCGGCCGCTGAGCCGCCGGGTACTGCAGGGCAGCATCGAGTTCCGCGGGGTCGAGTTTACCTACCCGAACCAGCAGAACCTGGCCCTGAAGAACATCAACCTGACCATCCGCCCCGGCGAAAAGGTCGGCATCATTGGCCGCAGCGGCTCGGGCAAGAGCTCCCTGGCCAAGCTGGTCGTGGGCCTCTATGAAGCCCGACGGCGGGTCACTGCTGGTCGATGGCGTGGATATCCGCCAGATCGACGTCAGCGAACTGCGCCACAACATCGGCTATGTGCCGCAGGACATCCAGCTGATGGCCGGCACCCTGCGCGACAACCTGGTCAGCGGCGCACGTTACGTCGAAGACGAAATGATCCTGCAGGCCGCAGAACTTGCAGGTGTTCATGAGTTTGCCCGGCTGCACCCCGACGGTTATGAGCTGCAAGTGGGCGAGCGTGGCCAGAACCTCTCCGGCGGCCAGCGGCAGAACGTTGCATTGGGCCGTGCATTGCTGCTCAACCCGCAGATCCTGCTGCTCGACGAGCCGACCAGCGCCATGGACAACACCGGTGAAGAGCGCCTCGAAACAACGCCTGCAGGCGGTGATCGAGAACAAGACGGTGCTGCTGGTGACCCACCGTGCCTCGTTGCTGTCGCTGGTGGACCGGCTGATCGTCATCGATCGCGGGCAGATTGTCGCCGACGGTCCGAAAGCCGCGGTCATGGATGCGCTGAAAAAGGGGCAGATCAGTGTTGCATAAGCTCGATATGGGGCAGTTCAAGGATGCGCCTGCGGCGCTACTTCAAGGGCTCCGATTCGCTCTGGCGGGCAGCCGCTGCCCGAGGTCAACAAGGCGCTGATCGAGGATGCCCCGCGTGTGGTGCGCCTGACCATCTGGGGTGTGATCGCGTTTTTGTGTTCCTGATCGTCTGGGCCAGTGTGGCGCCGATCGATGAGGTACGCGCGGCGAAGGCAAGGCCATTCCGTCCTCCAAGGTGCAGAAGATCCAGAACCTCGAGGGCGGCATCGTCGCCGAAATCTACGCCAAGGAAGGGCAGATCGTCGAAATCGGCCAGCCCCTGCTGCGCCTGGACGAAACCCGCTTCGCCTCCAACGTCGGCGAAACCGAGGCCGACCGCTTGGCCATGGCGCTGCGCGTCGAACGTTTGAGTGCCGAGGTCGAGACCGTCCGCTGCGAAATCGATGAGGCCCTGAGCAAGGCCGCGCCCAACCAGGCAGCCAACGAGCAATCGCTTTACCAAGAGCCGGCGCCAGCAACTGCAGGACGAGATCGGTGGCCTGCAGCAGCAGCTGACGCAGCGTCAGCAGGAGCTGCGCGAATACACCTCCAAGCGCGCGCAGTACGCCAACAGCCTGCAACTGCTGCGCCAGGAGATTACGATGTCCGAGCCCTTGGTAGCCCAGGGCGCAATCTCCCAGGTCGAAGTGCTGCGCCTGCGCCGTGCCGAAGTGGAAACCCGTGGCCAGATGGATTCCACCGCGCTGGCCATCCCGCGTGCCGCTGAGTCGGCCATTCAGGAAGTACAGAGCAAGATCGAAGAAACCCGTGGCAAATTCCGCAGCGAAGCGCTGACCCAGCTCAATGAGGCAGCGCACCGAGCTCAACAAGGCCACTGCCACCAGCAAGGCCGCTGGACGATCGGGTTCATCGCACCATGGTCACCTCACCTGTGCGCGGTATCGTCAAACAGCTGCTGGTCAACACCATCGGTGGAGTGATCCAGCCGGGCTAGCGACATCGTCGAGGTCGTGCCGCTGGATGACACCCTGGTCATCGAAGCGAAGATCCTGCCCAAGGACATCGCCTTCCTGCATCCTGGGCAGGAAGCGGTGGTCAAGTTCACCGCCTATGACTACACCATTTACGGTGGCCTGAAGGCCAAGCTGGAGCAGATCGGTGCCGACACCATTACCGATGAAGACAAAAAGACCACAGTACTACCTGATCGAAGCTGCGCGCCGATCGCAAGCCACCTGGGCACTGACGAGGAAGCCATTACTGGTCATTCCCGGGATGGTGGCGACGGTGGATATCATGACCGGCAAGAAGACCATCATGAGCTACCTGCTCAAGCCGATCATGAGAGGCCGCTCGGAAGCCCTGCGCGAGCGTTAACGCCCACGCCCGGCTGTGTGTGTGTAGGAGCTGGCCTTGCCGGGGCGCCGGACCGGTCGGAAAGGGTCGCGGAGCGGCTTGGGTTCTGTGGCGCAGCAAAAATCGCCGGGGCCGGCTCTACGGGAAGTATCAGCGCCAGGGTGCAGGTTCACCCACCAGCTGCCCTGAATACCACCCACGCCCATCTCCCCACAGCACCAACCGCTCCCCTTCCGTCTCGACCCGCTCGGCAATCAGCGGCAGGTCGATGCTGTGGGCCGCGCGCTGGATCGCTTCGATGAACAGGCGCTTGTCGCTCTCCTGATCGATGTCGCGGATGTAGCTGCCATCGATCTTCAGGTAGGCCAGGCCCAGGCGCGCCAGGTTGCCGATCATGCTGAAGCGGCCACCAAAGCGTTGCAGGCTCAGCGAGAAGCCCAGCTCGCGCAGGCGCCGGGTCAACTGCTCCAGCACGGCCTGCTCAGGCAGTTGCTCTTCACCGATCTCCAGGGTCAGGCGCGGGCCCAGGTTGGCGTGCTGGCGCAGCAGGTCGAACACGGATTCAGGGCCTGCGGGTCCGCCAGGGTGGCCGCCGACAGGTTCAGGGCCAGCGAATCTCGTGGCTGGCCATGTGCTCGAGCACCAGCTCCAGCATCAGCCGGTCCAGGCGCGCCGACCAGCCAAACCGTTCGAGCCAAGGCAGGAAGCGCCCGGCCGGATGGTGCCTGGCCCTGCGTCCACCAGGCGCGAGAGCACTTTGTAATGCAGGACCAGTTGCGGATCCTGGCTGGCCACCACCGGCTGGAAATACAGCTCGAAAGCGCTGCTGGCTCAGGGCCTGGTCGAGCCGTGCAGTGCCAGGCGTGATGATCGTCGCGCAACCGCGGCGCCAGCCTGGTCGAGGCAGACCCAGCTGGCTGCCGCTGGCTTTCGGCCTGGGCCAGGGCCTGGTCGGCAAGTGTCAGCAGATGCCTGGGGCGAATCGCCATGGGCTGAACGGGCGCCAAGGCCGATGACAGGCGACCGGCGCTGACATCACTGGCCCCAGTGGCGTGCAGGCTCTGCAAGGTGCCTTCCAGAGTCCTGGCGCAAGCTGCTACGGCCTCCTCGCGCACCAGACCCGGCGCCAGCACGGCGAACTCGCCGCCACGGATGCGGGTGACCAGGTCTGTTGGTTTCCGGGTAGCTGGCACTGGCGCGGCGCAGTTGTTCGCCGACCGCCTGCAACAATTGGTCGGTGCGCTGCCCGCCCAGGCGCTGGTTGAGCCCGGCCAGGTCCTTGCACCCGCAGCAACAGCAAGTAGCCGAGCCCGGCTTCCTCCGGGTTGCTGACGCGGGTGTTGAGCTGCATCTCGAAATAGCGCCGGTTGGCCAGGCCCGGTGAGGTTGTCCTGGTAGGACTCGGCGCGCAGCTTTTCACTGCGCTCGGCCTGTCTCGGTGAACAGCGCCTTGAGCTTCTCCACCATCTGGTTCATCGCCTGCACCACACGGCGCAGCTCCGGTGTGCGCGGCAGATCTGGCAGGCTGAGGAATTCGCGCCGGGCGATGGCGTGGGATTGCTCGACCATGTAGTCCAGTGGCTCAATTGCCGGCGCAGCAACAACGCCGCCGAGCACCGCACTGACCGCACCACACAACAGCAACCAGCCGAGGCTGCCCAAGGCGCTCTGCCACAGCTTGGCCAGGGCGAACATCGGATGGCTGACCACCTCGACCCGCGCCGGCCTGTTCCCAGCCACGGCTGACCAGGGCATCGCCACCGGCCGGCTCCAGGCCGATCAGGCTTGACGAACCAGTCCGGCACACCGCTCGGTCAGGCATCGGCATGGCGCTCGACCAGCGTCTTGCCATTGGACCCAGGTCGACGACCCTGATGCTCGCATAGTAGCCACTGTCGAAGATCGAGCTGACCATCAGTTCGACCATCGCCGGGTCATCGATATTGGGTGTCAGCGACAGCGCCAGGGCCGTGGCTGCGTCCTGGGCGTGCGAGCGCAGCTGGTTGACGTACTGGCTGCGCGAGCTCTCCAGGCTGACCATGAAGCTGCCGCTGAAGGCGACCACCAGGAACAGACAGATGGCGATCAACAATTGTTTGAACAGTGACATCTGATAGCTCCTCCTAGTTGGTCGGCTCGGCCGGGAACCCTTCGGCCTGCATTTTCTTCAGCACATCCTGCCAGCGCGACAGCCGCTTGGTATCGCCGACCTTCTTGTTGCCGTCGGCGCCTGGCAGGTACAGCCCCTCAGCATTGAAGGCAGTACACCGGCAGCAGGTCGGTGACGCTGGCTCGCCGGCTGGATGGCATCCATCAGGCTGTCGAGCACCAGCGGGAGGCCTCGTGGGTTTGAATAGTAGGTCAGGACCATGTGCGCTCGGTTCTGCCGCAAGCGCCTTGACGTAGGTGATACGCAGCTTTGTCGCTGGGGATGCCCATGCGCCGTAGGCTGAAATACTTGGCGATAGCGTAGTCCTCGCAATCACCAGCGCCCTTGATCAGTGCCTCGACCGGCGTGGCCCAATAATCGACCTCGTGCCACAGGTCGATATCTTCGACGTAGCGCAGTTGCTGGTTGAAGAAGCAGGTTGACCACCTTGCAGCCGCTCCAGCTCGATGGCCTGCTTCTGCGTGGCCATCAGGTGCTGCCAGGCGTCGATACGCCCCTGGCCTGCGCCAAGCGGGCCATACAGGGCCTGCGACTTGCGACTGATCTGGGAAAAATCCCAATCCGCGTGCAAACCGCCCAGTAGCAAGCTACCCAGCAGCGCGGCAAGGCCGACACGTCGCACAGCGGTTTTGAACATCCAGGATATCGCCACTGCGAAGACCTGTTCAGACCAGTCGAAAGCAGCGATGGTGCGGCCTCGCTGTGCAAAAGACAATGGCATCCTGCAATCACGCAACCTGGGGATGGGCCATACTAACTTTATGGCTATCTCGTTCTATGTGCCGCTTCCTTTGCCAAGCGACTTACATACACCATAGCCGCGGCCTTGGGTCACCCGCTCCAATGCGGCTGACGGTTTGACAAGCCCCCCTTGCCTGTTACTAGTGTCATTGGATCCAACTTTCGTTATGGTCGAGGCAGACTCCGCGTGGCCGAGAAAATTAAACTGAGCAACGTGCTGGCTAGCGAACAGCTACCCCCACACCTGGCACGTGCTGTTATCGAAGAGCGCCTGCGCAGCGCCATTCTTGATGGGCGACTACCGCCAGGCACCGCTGTGCGTCAGCAAGAGCTGGCGACCTTGTTCGGGGTCAGCCGCATGCCTGTGCGCGAGGCCTTGCGCCAACTTGAAGCGCAATCGCTGCTGAACGTGGAGATGCACAAGGGCGCTGTGGTTGCGCCGTTGATCGGCGAGGACGCGGTAGACACCTATGCCCTGCGTGTTCTGCTCGAAAGCGAGGCGCTGCGCCAATCCATTCCGCTGCTTGATGCCGACGACATCGCCCGTGCCCGCGGCTACATCCTGCAACTGGAGCATGGAGACCCGCCACGCCGAACTCGGCCGCCTCAACCGCCTGTTCCACATGACGCTGTACAGCAAGGCGTCAAACAAGAAGCTGTTGCGCCTGATCGAGAACGAACTGAACGAAGAAGAGCGTTTTCTGCGCTTTCATCTTTCCTCCATGGGGTTGGGGAAACTCACCCAGGACGATCACAACGCGCTGGTGGATGCGGCCAGCGACAAACTGGTGGATGAAGCCATCGCCGTGCTGGAGAAGCACTTGAACTCCGGCGCGCACGTGATCAGGGCTTACCTGGATTCGCAGTTGGCACGATAACAGGCCGGCATGAGACGGTTGCAAATTAGCCCGGCACCGCAAACAATGAGACTAATTATCATTCATGTCCATTGAAGCCAGCGCCCTCCTCCATGCCTTCCAATGACTCCGTGCAAACGCTCTACAGTGACCACCACGGTTGGTTGCATGCCTGGCTGCGCAGCAAGCTGGGCAATGCCGCCGATGCCGCGGACCTGGCGCAGGACACCTTCGTGCGGCTGTTGCAGCGTCGCGAGCAGGTACAGCTGAACACGCCAAGGGCGTTTCTGCGGACCGTGGCACGTGGGCTGGTGATCGATCATTGGCGCCGTGAAGAACTGCACCGGGCCTACCTCGAAGCCCTGGCTCGCTTGCCGGAAACACAGGCCCCCCTCGGCCGAGACCCGCGAAGTGCTGCTGGAGCTGCTGGAGCGTATCGCGCCCTTATGCTCGACGGGCTCAAGCCAAAGGTGCGCCGCGCCTTTCTGCTGGCCCAGTGCGATGGGCTGAAACACCAGGCCATCGCCGAGCAAATGGGCATATCCGTACGCACCGTCGAGCGCTATATCGCCGATGCGCTTTACCATTGCTACCTGCTGCGCTTTGAAGACGAGCGATGACAGTAGTCGCACCGTCGGCCAAAGCGGTCAAGCAAGCCATTCAGTGGCTGCTCAGGCTGCGAGAGAGCGGTAGCAGCCCTGCCCTGCTGCAGCAATGCGAGCAGTGGCGTAGCGCGCGGCATGAGCACGAACTGGCCTGGCAACGGGTGATACACCTGCACCAGGACCTTGACCTGCGGACCATCCCCGGCGCTGGGGTTGCCTTGCATACCCTGGAAACCAGCCAGCGGCGCCTGCACCGGCGCCAGGCGCTCAAGTTGCTTGGCGGCGTCGCCCTGGTGGGCTCGGCCACCTGGCTGGCCGAGACCTCGATAGCGTCAGCGCCTGGGCTTCGGACTACGCCACTGCTACTGGCGAACGGCGGCGATTGCACCTGCCCGATGGCTCATTGATGCAACTGAACACGCGCAGTGCGGTGGGACCTGGCCTTCGACCAGCAGCAGCGTTTGGTCCACCTCAAGCAAGGGGAGCTGATGCTAACCTGCAGCGAAGCGCAGGATCAGACGCGCCCCTGTTGGTACAGACGCAAGAGGCCTTGCTCGAAGGTTTCAATGCTCGCTTTGTGGTACGCCAGGATATCGCCTGCACCCGCGTCAGCGTCAGCCAGGGAAAGGTGGCGATACACCGGCCGGGGAATGGCCAGGTGCAATGGATCGACAGCAGCCAGCACTGGCGCCTGGATGCCAGCGGTGCACAACGCCTGGATCGCGTGGATATGGACCCCACGGCCTGGAGCGAAGGGCTGATCGTGACCCGCGACATGCGCTTGCACGATTTTCTCGCGCAAGTGAGCCGCTATCGCCATGGCTACCTGGCTTGCAGCGATGACATTGCCGATCTGCGCCTGTCCGGTGTGTTCCGCCTGGACGACCCGGAGCAACTGCTGCAACTGCTGCCAAAAACGCTCCCGGTCAGGCTTCGCCAACGCACACGTTGGTGGATCCGCGTCGAGCACATGGCCTGACTTCACCCCTGCGGGGATATTTTTGGCGGGTTTTGGGCATCGATCCGGCTAGGACAGTAAGCAACGCCTTCTGCCCTCAACCTTTCAACGGACGCTTTCATGCCCATTGTCTCTACCTCTCACACACCGCACTAACGAGAATGATTTTCGACCTGTCTTGAATTCAGCCAGCCTGCGCAAGGCCGTTCGGGCAGCTCTGTTCGGTACCGCACTGGGCATCAGCGCCCTGCCCCTTCAAGCCTTGGCCGCTGAAGCCGCGCAGGTCAGCCAGCAGTATGCGATTGCGCCCGGCGAACTGAACGATGTGCTCAACCAGTTTGCCCGTCAGGCGGGAATCACCCTCTCCAGCACACCGCAATTGACCAATGGGCTGCAATCCCGTGGCTTGCAAGGGCAGTACTCGGCCAATCAGGCGCTGCGCCAATTGCTCAATGGCAGCGGCCTGGAGGCCGTAAGCCAGGGTGGGCACAGCTATGTGCTGCGGGCCCAGCCAGACTAACGCCGCACTGTCGCTGCCAGACACCGTTATCCGCAGCTTCTCCCTGGGCAATGCCTTGGGCAGCATGGATGGCTACAACGCCACCCACAGCCAGGTGGCGACCAAGACCAGTATGCCCCTGGTGGAAACCTCACAGTCGGTCTCGGTGGTGACTCGCCAGCAGATAGATGACCAGGGCTCGCAGACCGTCGCCCAGGCCATGCGCTATACGCCTGGGGTGCTGACCAACCCCTATGGCGCCACTCACCGCTACGACTATGTGGCCATGCGCGGCTTCAACGACGGTTCGGTCGACAACATCTACGTTGACGGCCTGAAGTCCATGGGAGACAACGGCACCTACAGCACCATGCAAGTGGACCCCTTACTTTCTGGAGCGCATCGACATCCTCAAAGGGCCCTCTTCGGTACTCTATGGCCGCAGCTCACCAGGGGGCCTGGTGGCACTGACCACCAAGAAGCCCCTGTTCACGCCCTTCCATCAGGTGCAGGCCACCGTCGGCACCCAAGGCCAGCGTGGCATGGGCTTCGACTTCAGCGGCCCGGTCGATGACGACAAGCGTATTGCCTATCGCCTGACAGGCTTGGCGGACAGCTCTGATACTCAGTTCGACCATAACAAGGAAGAACGCTACGCCATCGCACCGGCTGTCAGCATCGACTTCACCGAAGACACCTCGCTGACGCTGCAGGCATACCTGCAGCACGACCCTAATGGTGGCTACCACGGGGGGTAACCCGGCTGACGGCATGCTGCACAAGCGCAACGGGCTGCGCCTGTCCAGACCACTTCTTTGAAGGTGAGCCTGGGGTCGACAACTACGAGCGTACCCAGCAGTCGTTCAGCTACCAGTTCGAGCACCGTTTCAACGACGTCTTCACCGCCCGGCAGAACTTCCGCTACCAGGATTCTGACGTGACGATGGACCAGGTGTATTCGGCCGGTTGGGCCGACGCCGACAGCAACATCCTCAACCGCGCCTACACCGGGGGCGACGAGCGCCTGCATTCGTACATCATCGACAACATGCTGCAGGCGGAGTTCTTCACCGGCGCGGCCAAGCACACCCTGCTGCTTGGCACCGACTACCAGCGCCGCAAGGCCGACGTGGAATGGCGTTACGGCACGGTCGACCCGCTGGATGCCGGCAACCCTCAATATGGCAATGGCAACCTCCAGGTACTCGGTGAAAACCGCTATCAGCGCCGCCTGCAGCAAACGGGTGTGTACCTGCAGGACCTTGTCGAGCTGGACCAATGGCGCTTCTCGCTGGGCTTACGCCAGGACTGGGTGAAGGTCTCCGAGGAGAATCGCGACAGCAACACCAAGGTCAACGACCAGCGCAGCAAATTCACCACCCGGGCGGGCGTGCTCTACCTGTTCGAGAACGGCTTGGCGCCCTATGTCAGCTACTCGGAGTCGTTCAACCCCAATACCGTGTCCGACCAGGAAGGCCGGCCGTTGGCACCGACCGAGGGTACTCAGTGGGAGGCGGGTATCAAGTACCAGCCGCCCGGCAGTGACAACCTGTTTACCGCATCGGTGTTCCGTATCGAGCAGGAGAACCTGGCCTCCAAGCAGCCGAACGAAGACTTCTACCGCCCGGTGGGTGAAGTACGCTCACAAGGCCTGGAGCTGGAGGCGCATGTTCAGCTGACCGACAACCTCAAGCTGTTGGGCGGCTACACCTTTACCGACATCGAGTATGCCAAGACGATGCCGAGCCTGGTGACAGCCAACCTGGACAACAAGGGTAATTCGCCCACCCAGGCACCCAAGCAGATGTTTTCGCTGTGGGCCGACTACAACTTCCGCCAGGGGCCGCTGGACGGCCTGCGACTGGGCGGTGGGGTGCGTTATGTGTTGGGTACAGCTGGGTGGATGCGGAAAACAGCATGAAGGTGCCCTCCTACACGCTGTTTGATGCCTCGATCGGATATGACCTGGCAAAGGTTGGCCTGATGGGGGTGGATGTGCGCCTGAACGCCAACAACCTCACCAATGAGAGCTACGTCACTTCAATGTGCCAGCCTGAACTATTGCTACATGGGTGAAGAGCGCAACGTCAGCGCAACGGTCAGCTATCAATTCTGAGGCCCGAAAGAACGGTTTGAATCTTGACGATGACCTACTCTCACATGGGGAGACCCCACACTACCATCGGCGATGCATCGTTTCACTGCTGAGTTCGGGATGGGATCAGGTGGTTCCAATGCTCTATGGTCGTCAAGAAATTCTGTGTGCCGGCCCGTGCCTGAAGACGTGCCCGCGAATTTCTATGGCTTCTACTTATAGACAAAACCCCTACCTGCTTGCGCAGATAGGGGTTTTGCGAATTTAATCTTGACGATGACCTACTCTCACATGGGGAGACCCCACACTACCATCGGCGATGCATCGTTTCACTACTGAGTTCGGGATGGGATCAGGTGGTTCCAATGCTCTATGGTCGTCAAGAAATTCTGTTGCCAGAATCGTCCAGATGGACAGCCTAGCGAATTCGGATATGTGATAGTTGTGATGTACATTCGAACTTTCGGTTCGTGTGTCTTCACACACCGCAATCTGGCATGAGCAAATTGCTTGGGTGTTATATGGTCAAGCCTCACGGGCAATTAGTATTGGTTAGCTCAACGCCTCACAGCGCTTACACACCCAACCTATCAACGTCGTAGTCTTCGACGGCCCTTTAGGGGACTCAAGATCCCAGTGAGATCTCATCTTGAGGCAAGTTTCCCGCTTAGATGCTTTCAGCGGTTATCTCTTCCGAACATAGCTACCCGGCAATGCCACTGGCGTGACAACCGGAACACCAGAGGTTCGTCCACTCCGGTCCTCTCGTACTAGGAGCAGCCCCTCTCAAATCTCAAACGTCCACGGCAGATAGGGACCGAACTGTCTCACGACGTTCTAAACCCAGCTCGCGTACCACTTTAAATGGCGAACAGCCATACCCTTGGGACCGGCTTCAGCCCCAGGATGTGATGAGCCGACATCGAGGTGCCAAACACCGCCGTCGATATGAACTCTTGGGCGGTATCAGCCTGTTATCCCCGGAGTACCTTTTATCCGTTGAGCGATGGCCCTTCCATACAGAACCACCGGATCACTAAGACCTACTTTCGTACCTGCTCGACGTGTCTGTCTCGCAGTCAAGCGCGCTTTTGCCTTTATACTCTACGACCGATTTCCGACCGGTCTGAGCGCACCTTCGTACTCCTCCGTTACTCTTTGGGAGGAGACCGCCCCAGTCAAACTACCCACCATACACTGTCCTCGATCCGGATAACGGACCTGAGTTAGAACCTCAAAGTTGCCAGGGTGGTATTTCAAGGTTGGCTCCACGAGAACTGGCGTCCCCGCTTCAAAGCCTCCCACCTATCCTACACAAGCAAATTCAAAGTCCAGTGCAAAGCTATAGTAAAGGTTCACGGGGTCTTTCCGTCTAGCCGCGGATACACTGCATCTTCACAGCGATTTCAATTTCACTGAGTCTCGGGTGGAGACAGCGCCGCCATCGTTACGCCATTCGTGCAGGTCGGAACTTACCCGACAAGGAATTTCGCTACCTTAGGACCGTTATAGTTACGGCCGCCGTTTACCGGGGCTTCGATCAAGAGCTTCGCTTGCGCTAACCCCATCAATTAACCTTCCGGCACCGGGCAGGCGTCACACCCTATACGTCCACTTTCGTGTTTGCAGAGTGCTGTGTTTTTAATAAACAGTCGCAGCGGCCTGGTATCTTCGACCGGCTTGGGCTCTACGGAGCAAGTCCTTCACCCTCGCCGGCGCACCTTCTCCCGAAGTTACGGTGCCATTTTGCCTAGTTCCTTCACCCGAGTTCTCTCAAGCGCCTTGGTATTCTCTACCTAACCACCTGTGTCGGTTTGGGGTACGGTTCCCAGTTACCTGAAGCTTAGGAGCTTTTCTTGGAAGCATGGCATCAACCACTTCGTCACCTAAAGGCAACTCGTCATCAGCTCTCGGCCTTGAAATCCCGGATTTACCTAAGATTTCAGCCTACCACCTTAAACTTGGACAACCAACGCCAAGCTGGCCTAGCCTTCTCCGTCCCTCCATCGCAATAACTCCAAGTACAGGAATATTAACCTGTTTTCCATCGACTACGCTTTTCAGCCTCGCCTTAGGGACCGACTAACCCTGCGTCGATTAACGTTGCGCAGGAAACCTTGGTCTTTCGGCGTGGGGGTTTTTCACCCCCATTATCGTTACTCATGTCAGCATTCGCACTTCTGATACCTCCAGCAAGCTTCTCAACTCACCTTCACAGGCTTACAGAACGCTCCTCTACCGCATCACCAAAAGGTGATACCCGTAGCTTCGGTGCATGGTTTGAGCCCCGTTACATCTTCCGCGCAGGCCGACTCGACTAGTGAGCTATTACGCTTTCTTTAAAGGGTGGCTGCTTCTAAGCCAACCTCCTAGCTGTCTAAGCCTTCCCACATCGTTTCCCACTTAACCATGACTTTGGGACCTTAGCTGACGGTCTGGGTTGTTTCCCTTTTCACGACGGACGTTAGCACCCGCCGTGTGTCTCCCATGCTCGGCACTTGTAGGTATTCGGAGTTTGCATCGGTTTGGTAAGTCGGGATGACCCCCTAGCCGAAACAGTGCTCTACCCCCTACAGTGATACATGAGGCGCTACCTAAATAGCTTTCGAGGAGAACCAGCTATCTCCGAGCTTGATTAGCCTTTCACTCCGATCCACAGGTCATCCGCTAACTTTTCAACGGTAGTCGGTTCGGTCCTCCAGTTAGTGTTACCCAACCTTCAACCTGCCCATGGATAGATCGCCCGGTTTCGGGTCTATACCCAGCGACTAAACGCCCTATTAAGACTCGCTTTCGCTACGCCTCCCCTATTCGGTTAAGCTCGCCACTGAATATAAGTCGCTGACCCATTATACAAAAGGTACGCAGTCACCCAACAAAGTAGGCTCCCACTGCTTGTACGCATACGGTTTCAGGATCTATTTCACTCCCCTCTCCGGGGTTCTTTTCGCCTTTCCCTCACGGTACTAGTTCACTATCGGTCAGTCAGTAGTATTTAGCCTTGGAGGATGGTCCCCCCATATTCAGACAAAGTTTCTCGTGCTCCGCCCTACTCGATTTCATTGACTAAGAGATTTTCGTGTACGGGGCTATCACCCACTATGGCCGCACTTTCCAGAGCGTTCCACTAATCTCAAACCAACTTAAGGGCTGGTCCCCGTTCGCTCGCCACTACTAAGGGAATCTCGGTTGATTTCTTTTCCTCAGGGTACTTAGATGTTTCAGTTCCCCTGGTTCGCCTCTTGCACCTATGTATTCAGTACAAGATACTCAGCTTATGCTGAGTGGGTTCCCCCATTCAGACATCTCCGGATCAAAGTCTGTTTGCCGACTCCCCGAAGCTTATCGCAGGCTACCACGTCTTTCATCGCCTCTGACTGCCAAGGCATCCACCGTATGCGCTTCTTCACTTGACCATATAACCCCAAGCAATCTGGTTATACTGTGAAGACGACATTCGCCGAAAATTCGCATGCTGCTCAATTAAGAGCACATCACAAATTTTACCTTAGCCTGATCCACTACCAGTGAAAGTAGTGTTCAGTCTATTTCTATCACATATCCGAATTTTTAAAGAACGATCTGACAAAAGCCAGAAATCAACATTCAGACACGGAATGCTCATTTCTAAGTTTGATCAAGGTACTGCAAGAGTGGTGGAGCCAAGCGGGATCGAACCGCTGACCTCCTGCGTGCAAGGCAGGCGCTCTCCCAGCTGAGCTATGGCCCCGCATATTTCGGAATAAACCCTGACGATGACCTACTCTCGCATGGCTTAGGCCACACTACCATCGGCGCAGCTACGTTTCACTTCCGAGTTCGGGATGGGATCGGGTGGTTCCATAGCGCTAATTTCATCAGGAGGCAGTTGGAGCGTCGCCGGGGCGTTTCTTTGGGCAGGACAAGTTCCAGCGAGATGCCAAAGAGACGGCCTCAGCGCCTGCCTCTTGGTCTTGTGACGTAGCGTGCACTTTGGATGTCTATCGACATGTCATGTCGGCCAAGGCAACTTGAGGTTGTATGGTTAAGCCTCACGGTTCATTAGTACTGGTTAGCTCAACGCATCGCTGCGCTTACACACCCGACCTATCAACGTCGTAGTCTTCAACGTTTCCTTCAGGGGACTCAAGGTCCCAGGGAGATCTCATCTCGAGGCAAGTTTCCCGCTTAGATGCTTTCAGCGGTTATCTTTTCCGAACATAGCTACCGGGCAATGCCATTGGCGTGACAACCGGAACACCAGAGGTGCGTCCACTCCGGTCCTCTCGTACTAGGAGCAGCCCCTCTCAAATCTCCAACGCCCACGGCAGATAGGGACCGAACTGTCTCACGACGTTCTAAACCCAGCTCGCGTACCACTTTAAATGGCGAACAGCCATACCCTTGGGACCTACTTCAGCCCCAGGATGTGATGAGCCGACATCGAGGTGCCAAACACCGCCGTCGATATGAACTCTTGGGCGGTATCAGCCTGTTATCCCCGGAGTACCTTTTATCCGTTGAGCGATGGCCCTTCCATTCAGAACCACCGGATCACTAAGACCTACTTTCGTACCTGCTCGACCCGTCACTCTCGCAGTCAAGCTCGCTTATGCCTTTACACTCTACGACCGATGTCCGACCGGGCTGAGCGAACCTTCGTGCTCCTCCGTTACTCTTTAGGAGGAGACCGCCCCAGTCAAACTACCCACCAGACACTGTCCTCGATCCGGATAATGGACCTAAGTTAGAACATCAAACACGCCAGGGTGGTATTTCAAGGTTGGCTCCACGCGAACTGGCGTCCACGCTTCAAAGCCTCCCACCTATCCTACACAAGCAAACTCAAAGTCCAGTGTCAAGCTATAGTAAAGGTTCACGGGGTCTTTCCGTCTTGCCGCGGGTACACTGCATCTTCACAGCGATTTCAATTTCACTGAGTCTCGGGTGGAGACAGCGCGGCCGTCGTTACGCCATTCGTGCAGGTCGGAACTTACCCGACAAGGAATTTCGCTACCTTAGGACCGTTATAGTTACGGCCGCCGTTTACCGGGGCTTCGATCAAGAGCTTCGCTTTAGCTAACCCCATCAATTAACCTTCCAGCACCGGGCAGGCGTCACACCCTATACGTCCACTTTCGTGTTTGCACAGTCCTGTGTTTTTAGTAAACAGTCGCAGCCGCCTGGTATCTTCGACCGGCATCAGCTTCCGGAGCAAGTCCTTCACCCTCACCGGCGCACCTTCTCCCGAAGTTACGGTGCCATTTTGCCTAGTTCCTTCACCCGAGTTCTCTCAAGCGCCTTAGTATTCTCTACCTGACCACCTGTGTCGGTTTGGGGTACGGTCCTGGTTGCCCTGAAGCTTAGAAGCTTTTCTCGGAAGCATGGGATCACTCACTTCGTGTCTAAAAGCGCTCGTCATCAGCTCTCGGCCTTGAGAATCCCGGATTTGCCTAAGATTCAAACCTACCTCCTTAACCTTGGACAACCAACGCCGGGCTGACCCTAACCTTCTCCGTCCCTCCATCGCACTAACCCGAGGTGCAGGAATATTAACCTGTTTCCATCGACTACGCTTTTCGTCCTCGCCTTAGGGGCCGACTCACCCTGCGTCGATTAACGTTGCGCAAGGAAACCTTGGGCTTTCGGCGTGGGGGTTTTTCACCCCCATTATCGTTACTCATGTCAGCATTCGCACTTCTGATACCTCCAGCAGACTTCTCAACTCACCTTCAAAGGCTTACGGAACGCTCCTCTACCGCGTACATATCACTATGCGTATACCCGTAAGCTTCGGTTTACTGGTTTGAGCCCTTAAATCTTCCCGCACCGACTCGACTAGTGAGCTTTATTACGCTTTCTTTAAAGGGTGGTTGCTTCTGCCAACCCTCCGCTGTCTGTGCCTTTCCACATGGTTTTCCACTTAGCAGTGAATTTGGGACCTTAGTTGTGGGGTCTGGGTTGTTTCCCTTTTCACGACGGGACGTTAGCACCCGCCGTGTGTCTCCCATACAGTCCGGTCTCGTATTCGGAGTTTGCAATGGTTT
>JAKCPI010024982.1:0-36968 GCA_023213315.1 Euborellia annulipes
TTCCAATAGATCCCTAATAAGTAAATAAATACAAAAAATTACGCTTAGAAGTATTTTATTTTATAGAGGGTAGAGTTTTAGGGGTGGATTTATTAAATAAGTCTTTTAAAAATTATTTCACTTCGAATAGATCCCTAATAAATAAATAAATACAAAAAATTACGCTTAGAAGTATTTTATTTTATAGAGGGTAGATTTTAGGGGTGGATTTATTAAATAAGTCTTTTAAAAATTATTTCACTTCCAATAGATCCCTAATAAATAAATAAATACAAAAAATTACGCTTAGAAGTATTTTATTTTGTAGAGGGTGAGATTTTAGGGGTGGATTTATTAAATAAGTCTTTTAAAAATTATTTCACTTCCAATAGATCCCTAATAAATAAATAAATACAAAAAATTACGCTTAGAAGTATTTTATTTTGTAGAGGGTAGGTTTTGGGGTGTGTAAAGGAAGTGAGTCTTTTAATAGTTATTTAATAAAGAGATATCGATTTTATTCCCAACAGAATAAATCCCCGTTAGTTTGTTTTCAAATGAAAAGTATTTTTTTATAAATAGAGAATTTATTTGATAATTATATTTCTTGGGCGCTTCGAGATAGCAATGCTGTCTCTCTCTGTCTGCTGCCTGCCTGGCTGGTCTCTAGTTGAATTCGAGTCGTGTCATGAGTCACTCCGTTCGTCTCTCGCGTGTGTTTAGTTTCTTTTTAATATTGTGTTGTGTTATTTGTGCAATTAAGACGTTCATCCACCTGCTCGTTTGGTCATCTTATCATTAAGGTATTGAATATTTCCTTATCTCATTTGCATAACGGATTAACTAACATTTTATAATTATTTATATTTCCACTTTTTTTTCTCTCTTTTTAATATACTCATAATATTATCCAATTTACCGGTATAATTATAACACTCTGATAAAGTATGACACCCAGGGAGTGAGAGGGTGTAAATCACCCCCTTCTAATAAACTAAAATATTATTTTTTTTAATAGATAAAATTTAAAAACAAAACTTATTAATTAATTCACTATTATTAACATTTTTTCTTTAATCAAATGAAGTCCGTTCTCTTTTTCTCTCTCTCCTCCCCCCACCCCATGCTTTTCTTAACAAAAACTCTAAAACTTCTATTATAATTAGTAATTTAATTTTTTTTTTTAATTGAAAAATTAAATTCCTAAATTTCGTCTATTTCTTTGTTATTTGTGCAAAAACGACGTTCGTTCACCCCCCAAATTCACGACTCCCCGTTTGATCATCTAATTATTAAGGTATTTAATAAAGTAGGATGAGAGAGGGTGTAATCCACCCCTTCTAATACTCCAAATTACTATTATAAATAAAATTTCAAAATAAAAATTATATTTTTTATAAAATTCTTTCCTCCAATCAATTGGGGTATGTTCTCTCTCCCTCCCCTTAACAAGGGCGGATCCAGAGGGGGAAAGTTAATCTGGTGTGAGTGATTGCACAGTACACAACTTTCTCTTACTTTCGGTAATTTAAAGTTGCATTCTGTATTTGTTTGCCGGATTTTTTTTTTTGTGTCGAAATAGATTTGAACAAACAAACATCCCTACTGAGCATTTTGAGGGACCCACTTTTTTTTTTGGAATTAGGCACCCTCAAAACGAGTATATATCCTCGACGTCGAATTTTTAATATGATCGCAATATTACATATTTAGTATATTTTCATTTTTTTTTCTCTTTTAATAAACTCATAATAATATCCAATTTGTAATTATAACACTCTGATAAAGTATGACACCCAGGGAGTGAGAGGGTGTAAATCACCCCCTTTTAATAAACTAAAATATTATTTTTTTTTTTAATAGATAAAATTTAAAAACAAATATTCTTTATTAATCTCTATTATTAACATGTTTTTCTTTAATCAAATGAAGTCCGTTCTCTTTTTCTCTCTCCTCCCCCACCCCATGCTTTTCTATCATAATTAGTAATTAAATATATTTTTTTTTTTAATTGAAAAAATAAATTCTATTTCACTGTTTAATTTCATATTAAAATCAGTAATTTTCAAAGCCTGGAGCTCATCTTTTGGTGTGACATTAAAAAGTGAAATATTTTATACGAAACTAGCTGCAAGACCCGCCTTCAGCGGGCTTTGGGCCTAGCCAGTGTCCCTTGCTCACTTTCGGCAAACATGTCACCGTCGAGGAAGGACAAGACTTTTACCAATTTAGGATTTCAATTAAAAATATCTCTGTGAAATATAAATGGGAATAATTTTTACTTTCTCTTACCTATGTATATATGTAATATATATATATAGAGAGAAAGTATTGGATTCATGTCAAAAATTCGATGTCGAGATTTTGATGGATCTTCACGTTTTGAGGTCCCCTGAATCCAAAAAACTGGTTTTCGCGACATGGTCTGTCTGTGTGTGTGGGTGGGTGGTGTGTGGTGTGTGTGTGTGTGTGTGTTCAATTTTAAGCATGAAGGAAGTGAGCTATGGGGCTGAAATTTTATATTTAAGTTAAACACCCCCCGGGACCGGAAAAATAAGCTTTTAATCAAAATCGGCCAAAGAGTACTAGTACTTTACTGATGTACTTTTTCAGTTTTTTTCGATTTTCTCAAAATTCGCTCTAACGATTTTGTTTAAAATTCAAAAATCAATTATTTTTTAGATGCTCTTTCAAATGTATATTCTCATTTTGCGCTCGAAATTCTTCTGAAGCCCACTTTACTCTTGTGCTTCATAGGAAAGATAGGAGAAATGGTTGCCATGGTAACAAAATATAAATATTTTCCCATACTTATAAATTTTACATCTGAATTCAAATATTCCCTACTGCCGGGAACTAAATACATGTCGACACAAAAAATCTGGTGTGACAAGCACAGTACACAACTTTCGATTACCGAAGGTAAGAGAAAGTTGTGTGCTAGTGAACATTGAACACACACACACCCACCCCCACACAGACAGAGAGATAGAGACAAAGTATTGGTTATCTTCTATATACATAATAGCGGAGTGTCCCTCTGTCTGTCTGTCTGTCCGTAGTAATAATAATTTTCTTTTCATAGGCGAGGGTCCGCCGCAACCCTTTTTTTCCGCGCCAACCCTTTTCTTAATTATAAGCAGGCGGGCCCGAGCCAGCTGGCGGGCTAGTAGTCTTTATAAATTAATATGAATTTCATATAATATAATAATATTACTCGTATAAAATTTCTAAGTAAAATAAATTTCACTTCAGGGATTGCAAAAAAGGCTTTGTGATGTTGACTTGGTAGTGTTTTCAAGAAGGGGGAAACTATCCAAAAAAACAAGTCTAACCAAAATTATGAACCCAGCTGAAAATTGTAATTATAATTTTGAACAAATGAAAGCTTTATAAAATTCTCATTTGTAAAAAAGAAAAACATCCCATTTTAGCCTCTCCCTCCCCTCCCTCGATTACTCTGATATTCCAGAAGTATGATAATAATGTTGAAAATTCACTTGAATAAATTTTATTCATTACTTTTATAAATAAAATAATTTTTTTTTTTTTCTTAAATTTGTTAACTCAGTGATCTGTTTCTCTGAATCTGGAAAGTTTTAATGTTTATTATATATACTAGCTACACTGCCTGCTCCTAGTGACCTACCCCTATTTGAATTTTTGTTGAAGCCTAGTTTTCTAGAACAGAAGCCTAATGGAAATGGGTGCAAAATAAATATAAATTAATTTTTATTTTTTTCTTTTTTTTACAGGCACACTAATCGCCTTCGAGAATTGACTACATGAATGAGCAACTTCGAATTGGACATCGGAAGGCGTCTAGCCGTACTTGCAGAGGGATCTATCTCATCGAGGCAGTCTCTACAGCTGATTGCAGAGTCTAGCAGCTACACATCAAAAGTCTGTATGAACATTTCCGTGAGCGTAGAGTGAGATAGATTTAGGATTTTCAAAATTTTTTTTTATTTTTCTCATTTCGGCCTCAATATTTTTAGATATTTTAACATAGGTGCATGGCTAGGATGTTTTAATCATGTATTTCTCCCATTTCAGAGTCTCTGCCCTTTTAAAGGTAATGAATGGGTGAATGGTCAATGTGCAAAAGGTAAAAGTTGTCAATTGATAATAGGTAGATCTTGCACAGTACCTCATTCATTCGTTGCCCAACGTTTTGGATATCATCATCGTCATATGAGACAATTCAAGTGTGCATGTCTTACTATTATTTTAGCTATTATTAGATTTTATTAGGACTTAAGTTTTGCGTGTAAGGGATTAATTTCTCTCTCCTTTTTTATGACTTGTTAATTTTTAAGAATACACGCAAATCTTATTAGATTATTTAGAAATATATAGGTTCTATATAGAGGGCGCTAAACATAATTAGAAAATCTCTACGCTCGCGCATTGGTATTCAAGGCCTATATTATATTTTTTGGGGTTTAGGCCTTATGTGTCGGAGTTCTTTGACGTTCTCTTGGCTGTTGTTCAATTGTGAGTTGATTCCTCAATACTGGCATAGGGTGTTGTTGTTCTTGTTCCCCTTTAGTTAGGTAGGGCTCCCAGTGAGGATTCAATTCGCCTTTGATCAATGCCCAAGGGGACTAGGAGAATTCCTCTGTCCCTTTCTTCTTTCGCGCATTTGAGAGAAAGAGTGTTTTCTCTTTCTCCGAGGCTCTTTGTCCGTCAGTGCTGAGTTCTGGGCCTTGGTTGTTTCAGGACAGAGTGAGTTAATGTTCAAGATGTTAGGAGTTCGTATAGGATGTTGTTAGCTTTTAGGGTTCTTTTTTTTCAGCATGCATCTTGAACAACGTCATTCTGTTTCTGAGATGAGCAATCAAGGGGGATCTTCAGTATTGTATCGGCCGGGCTTCCTTCCTAACTCGTGAATGAATATCAGATCAATTACCTCTGCTTCTTTTTAGCTCGCTAGTAAATGATATCAGGCAGGTGGGCAGAGATTAATTGATCTTGTGTGTGTCTTTCTTTTCTTTTTATTTCCCTGGGTTTGTGGGCGCGTTCTTTCCGTTTCGTTTTTGGTGATTGAAGGCTTACCTGCCTTCCGGGAGTGCTCGCGTTCGCGTGTGCCTCAAGAAAGAAGAGGATCTTCATTTTAGATTTAGATGGCCGCCACGGTCATAGATAGTATTATATAGGGATTAGGTTAGTTTTCAGGGAAGCCCTCGTTGAGCCGAAAGAAGCAGTCTACAGGGTAAGTTAATTAAATCTTCAATATTTTTCATAAAAAATCAATGATATAAACTAATCATTTAATTTTTCTTTTGTTTTAGATGGTTAGGGTGGGAGTGGGGGCTGAGATCGTCGAGGTCTTCAGGGGCTGAGATCGTCGAGCTCTTCAGGGCATAACCAACTGGATCCTTTCGTAAGTAATATAAGTCAAGACTATTAGAAAACAGCTTTACACTATAATAAAATAAATTTCTAATGATTTTTTCTTTTTTTTTTAGAGATGAATATTTTTTTGACTGGCAAAATTATTGAAAATATATAGTGACATTTTTTTGACCTTGCCAACCAAAATTGAATCTATCTATACTATGAGGAAAAAATAATTTTCGATTCTTATTTGGTAAGTTCGTATAATTGATTTTATTTATTAAATTATATTTTTTATTAAATACGTATTTATTCTATTCTTTTTATTTCCAGATCGATCAACAAACATTCAAGTCAAGATGCAAACGTCTCATCGATTAAAACATCTTGAAATTTATTTTTGTCCTGAGGGAGGTTCGGCAGGCTATAAGGGGAGATGTGGAGGCCTGTTACAAAAAAAACAACCTTTATTGTTTAACCGACCCAAACAACTTTCATGAACATGAGTAGGTATTTAAAATATGAAATAAATACCTTCAATCTATTATAAAATGATAAAGCACTGTTTTATTATTAATTTTTTTTGCCAAATTTGTTTTGATAATTGTGACTAACTTCATGGAAATGAGTGAAAATAGCGGGAAAATTTGAATCTAACTTCACAGAAATGCCGACAGATGGCGCTGTATATAAAAAGGCAAGTACCTAACCGACATGACAGTTAGTTCACTTGAGTCGGAGCACAGTACTTGATGACGGCTACAGAATACGTTGTACAGTATTTATATATTTTTAATAAATATTTAATACAAAAATGTGGTCTATGATTAAAAATTCCACTAATAATCCTGCCATCTGTTGGCAAATTTTCGTAACAGTTGGGCTTTTTGGCTAACAAGTAAGCTTTTAAGGCCCCTAACGCCATCTTATCGGCAAAAATATGCGAACAGCTTGCCTTCTGAAGAGCCTTAAAATTACTGTGCTCTATAATATGTATTCAAATTTTAATTATTTCTGAAAAGAAAAAAAAAATTGGAAGAATTTTGAATTACAAACAAATTAGACCATCTGAAAAAATATCTCGAATCTTTTATATTTCTATTTTATTGTAGTAAAGTAGGGAAAAGATTTTTTGTAATTTATAATAAAAATTGATGATTATATTTTAGTAACTTTACCTTTTTTTTTTTTTAAATCATTTGGCTTCAATAGGCTACCAGATATATATATAAAACAAATATTGCGACAAGCTCTACTCTTACTACACAGAATGATAATAAATCGCATTTTTTTTTGTGGTAGTGGGGAAATATAACAAAAGGTTATTTGAAGAGAAATGATAACATTTTTTTTCTATTAGTAAAACATGGGAATTCTAGAAAAAAAAAGATAATGGAACAAAAAAAAAAAACTGAGGATTCACTTTCACATGTATATAAAATAAAAAAACAAAAAAACAAAAGTTAAAATCTTTTATTCAAATTCACTTGTAAGCCAATGAATCTCAAATTTTATAATCAATTTTTTATTGACCTACTTTCAAAATAAAACAATTCAAATAGAATTTATTTTCAAATAATTTTAACGTTTTTTTTTCCCTTTGATAAAAAAAAATTCAGTTGCTTGATAGGAGTCTCGGTAGACTTTTAATTAGGCCTATCTATATGTATATAATAGCGGAGTGTCCGTCTGTCTGTCACGCTCTGTTTGACCAACTTCCCGTTGGAATTTTGAAACAAAATTTTGCAGTCTTATAAAGGACGTTATGGAGATTCCAGGAAAAATACTCGGGTCCCGAAATTTCTTTAACTTTTTGAGTTATTAATTCCTAAAGTTACTATTTCTCCCATAGAAAATGTATAGAAAAATATTTAAGTATTCTTTGCCGTTATGTATTCTTTGAATGTAAACAAATCCTCAAGCAGGCACTGGATTGGAATAGTAGTAATGATAATTTTTCGGGGGGGGGGGGGGGGGGGGGGGGGGGGGGGGGGGGGGGGGGCATGCCCTCGGGCTTTGTGTAGGAGAGTTAGCGGGGAAGCCCCCGACTAGAGCGCGAAGCCCGCCGAAGGCGGAACATCGTTGGATGTTTTGTGGAGACTTAAAAATTTTAAATTAAAGAAATTTTCAATATTTGAATATTTATTGGCTAAGGACAAATTTCCTAAAAGACAGATTCCATGCCAATATAATTATTTGACCCTTCTGATATTTAAAAAAAAAGTATCTTTGATAGGGGAATTTTGAGGCACGAAAAGTTTTCTCCTTTTGGTCCATATCTTTGTGCACAGTGAAACAACCACAACATAATTTTTATATCACTGATGGTTCGTTCAACCAAGTTCTTTGTAAAAATAAATATCTTTTTCAAACCGGCAATTTTTTTTTTTGAAGTGAAAGTTTTTTTGAACCTCTCAAATTTTTCGCCAATGTCGCGTCACAAGCCGTGACGAAAAAATAGGGAAAGTTGAAATTTACCTATATATGACGAATTATAAAAAAATAATTGTGAGATTTAATTTTTCGAATTTTTTTAAATTGGTAAAATATTATTTTTAAAAAATAATTTAAAATGATTCAAATCTTCTATTACTAAGTAAATATTGTTCTCAGTTTTTAACATGTATTCTATTGATTTCCCATTATCATTCCCATTTTCCAATTATTAAGTTAAGATTAAAAACGCGATTTTAATACCCTTAATTGAATAATTTTCTGAAAATTTTCAGTTGAAAAACGCCTACGATCCGAAAAAAAAGTTTCACTTGAATCGTAGTTTCATAAAACCACACAATCCTTTTTTTCTACTTTGGGTAATTTCAACCCGTTTCTGTAAAATATGAATGTATTGAAGGGTAATAGAAGAACATGTGATTAATTTTGTAAAAATCCTACGATAGTCTTGACACCCTTTTTTCGATTTCAGCCCACTGAGGCGCAAGGGGGGGAAGTGGGTAATTACCCCCCTCAGAGATTTGAAAAATTACCCTTTTTTCGCAAAAAATATTTTTAATGTAAACTTTAAAATTAATACAGTAGAACCTCGATAAGTTAAAGTTCAAGGGAAACGGTTAGAAATTTGAGTTATCGAGTTTTTTACTTATCGAGAGTTGAAGTTAGAGAGGTTATTGAATATAATTTTTAACGTACCGAGGTTTATTGACTTTGGACACGTGAGTGAAAAAGGAATTTCGTTTGATCTATTTGTTTATTTAGAATAGTTTAGTTAAATATAAATTAAATTAATAGATTTATTTATTTACAAAAAAATCAGTATATTTTTTTCTGCTTCATGTATTTTTGATTTTGCATTAGCTATTTTTTTCGATGATATGTAAAGAAATACTTTATGTTATAGAGGTCACCAAAATATTATTTTAAGTTATCGAGGGCTATGCTCAAAATATTTGTTTAAGTTACAGAGGTTTTGTTCTTTAAGTAATAGAGGTTTTACGCTGTCAAGGGAAGGGAATTGAAAAAATTTTTAAGTTACGGAGGTTTTGAACTTAGCGAGGTTTAACTTATCGAGGTTCTACTGTATTTAAAAATTTGATTTGTATTTATATTCTGCCAATCAAGTACAGAATGTGCCTTTAAATTACCGAAATTATGAAAAAATAGTGTGCTGTGTGACCAGCCACACCAGATTACCCCCCCCCCCCGAGAAACACCTCTGGATCCTCCCTTGACTGGGCGCCATTTCTCGCTTCCATACCTTTCTGTTGGTCCAGAGACCCTCGCAGTCCTCAGACTCTCGGATTCCTTGGATCCACGATCTTCGTTGGCTTCCACCCTTCTCCTTTCCGGAAGCTGCCACTTTATTTCCTTGGGATATCACGTGGCCAAACCACAAAAGTAACCCTGTCGAAAATTCATTTCTAACGCCCTAAGGCGTGAGCAGTTCTTGCTCAATTCCCACATTTTGAGAAAAAAAAATTAATATAATAAAATAAATAATATTAGAGTTCACGTGATCAAATAAATTAAGTCAATGTTTTATTACCTCTCTATTAAATTGCTAAATAAAATTTATTAATAGAAAAACATTAACCTTTTTATTTCATATTAATATAATGAATTTTCATGTTGACGTCATCAAATCGTTCAAAGCATTAAAATGAAAAAAGAAAAATAGCCGAATGAAATAAAGCATGTTAGTTTTAATTGAATGAATGTAAGTATTGATTTTCAAATAAGAAAATAAATGTCTATATACTCGACCTAAAATATTTTATTTGACGGAATTTTAGATGGAATGATTTCGTTCAGAGTTCAATAAAATTCCCGTTGGTGATTTTAATATTAACTTTTTGTGATAATTGGGTCTTGGTATTTGGGTAGCGCTGATTTCAAAAAAGCTATCTCTTTTGCCCCATCACGTCTAGTTTTAGAGCTATTAAATTTTAAAAAGAAAATCGCGCGGTTCTAATTTTGAACTACCTATATTTTTTTTAAGTGTTACCCTTTAAAAATCTGCAGATAGATGAATTACATAAAATTATAAAGTTTCTGTTCAATCAGAGGCGATTTAGAGGTGCAAAAACAGTGCTAAAAGTTTAGAAAAATTGAATTCTTTTTAGTTTTTTAACTTTGGACACCCCTAGTGCAATATTTTTCCATCCCTGAATGTAAAAAACATATTTTAGCAATGTTGTATAGTTCTTTAGCTTACCAAAAATCATTTATTCGTGAAAATCTGTTAATAATTAACGAAATTATAAACAAAACAGTTGGGTGAAAAAAAGCACTTTGGCTGCCTATCTTTTAGGCGCTTTGCTCTTCGACAGTAGATTTTTAACAGATTTTCACGAATGAATGGTTTTTTGAAAGCTAAAAAACTATAGAATCTTTATTTTAACTGCCACAGCTACACTTAATAATTTTTTTTAAATATACGTTTAATTTTTTTCGGGTCAAACGTATGCAAAAGAACATACTGAATAATAATAAAAGACCCAGAAAATTCTGTTAATTTGAATCAGGTCAGTATAATATATGAAATAAATAATAATGTGTATAAAAATATTTTAACTATTGAAAAGTGTTTAAATGTGTTTTATAAATTGAAAATCTTATATATATATATGATGGACATATTTAATATTTAAATATATGTTGAATATTGATGTAAACATTTTTTAAAAAAACAGGTCCTGAAAAAGAGAATTCGAAAACGTTGATGCATACGTTTGACCTGAAAAAATTAAACGTATATTTAAAAAAAATGTGCCGATGAGTGTAACTGTGGCAGTTAAAATAAAGGTTAAAAAACCTCGTCTCAGAATTGAATAAAAGAACTATAGAATATCGTAAAAATATGTTTTTTACATTCAGGGATGAAAAATATTGTAGTAGCGGTGTCCAAATTTAAAAAAAAACTGAAAAAATTAAATGTTTTGCACCTCTAAATCGCCTCCGATTGGACTGAAACTTAATAGTTCTATGTATTTTAACTAATTGCATGTATGTTTGTTTGTTTTTTGTAAGATATATTGTAAAAAGAGGGGCCGGAATGACCAAGGTCAAAGGCCGAAAAATAAATGAAAAAAAAAAAAAAAAAAAAAAAAAACTAATTGCATATTTTTAAGGGGTAATGTCTTAAAAAAATCTAGGTAATTCAAGATAAGAGCACATTTTCTATTAAAATTTAATTCTCTCTATAGCTCTAAAACTTGACGTGATGGGGCAAAATTGATGGCATTTTTGGAATCAGCGCTACCCAAATACCCAGGAATAGCTACAAATATCTCGGTAACAAAATCACTGTTCCCTGTGTAATAATAAAAAAAAATCATTGTGTGGTTTTATGAAACTACGATGCAAGTGAAACTTTTTTTTCGAATCTTTAACTGAAAATTATTCAATTAAGGATATTAAAATCGCGTTTTTAATCTTAATTTAATAATTGGAAAATGGGAAATCAATAGTCGCATGTTCAAAACTGAGAACAATATTTATTTAGTAATTGAAAATTTTAATAATTTTTAATTATTTTAAAAATTATATTTTAAATTGAATAATTAAATCTCACAATTATTTTTTTATAATTCGTCATATATATTAAATTTCAACTTTTCAATTTTTGTTGTCACGGCTTGTGACGTCATGGCTTGTAGCGTCACGGCTTTTGACGTCACGGTTTGTAACGCAACATGTTGATAGAAGAGCGAAAAAATTTGAGAGGATCAAATAAAAGTTTCATTTTAAAAATTGCATAATTTCTTTGGTTTATTTTAAAAATGTTATTTCAATTGATTAGAAATATTTATTTTGGTTCTCTTGATATATATATATATATACTTGAAAAGAGAAATAGGATCTATCTTACTTAATATATATCAATATAAAGGAGTCTGTCTGTCTGTCTTCTCTCCCCTTTTCCTCACCCGTAATAAGAATACTTAACAAAGAGGAATCTCTTTGACATGCCACTCGTCGCCGATGTTATCTCCCATCTCTATAAATCATTGTGCAATGGCCCGGTTAATTTTAATTGCACTTTTGACGAATGGATGAAAATTAAATTTAAAAAAAAAATCATCTAAAAAGATGTTTGGAGGGGCATTAATAAATTTTATTTTCATTTATGATCAAAGTGGAAATATATTGAGTTTGCATATCATTTATTCTTTCTTCCTAGGGGAGTAAATGTTTTCCCGTTTATACTGTATACCATTATATTAGTGAAAAAGTATTAATTATTTAAAAGTAATTTTTATATAAACAAAACAAAATAAATATCTTTGATTTTTTTTTGACTTTTTTTTTTTTAAAGTGAAACTTTATTTTGATCGCCACAAATTTTTTCGTTTCTCTATCAGCATGTCGCGTTACAAGCCGTGACGTCAAAGGCCGTGACGCTACAAGTTATAACGTCACAAGCCGTGACGATAAAAATAGGAAAGTTGAAATTTAATATATATGACGAATTATAAAAAATAATTGTGAGATTTAATTATTCAATTTTTAAATTGATAAAATATAATTTTTAAAATAATTTAAAATGATTCAAATACTAAATAAATATTGTTCTCAGTTTTTAACATGCCTCTATTGATTTCCCATTTTCCAATTATTAAGTTAAGATTAAAAACTCGATTTTAATGCCCTTAATTGAATAATTTTTTGAAAATTTTCAGTTAAACGCCTACGAACTGAAAAAAAGTTTCACTTGCATCGTGGTTTCATAAAACCACACAATGATTTTTTTTTTCAGTTTTTTGATCACTGAAACTGGGAAAAATATCTAAAACAGTGTTTTCCAAACTTAAAAGTATTTAATCATATGACGCCTCCCCCCCCGCCCCATTTTGTAAAATAATACAAAAACAAACATTTTTAATGCTAAAAAATATAAATTTGTATTAAGGCGTAGTCAAAAAAAAAAAAATTCCAAGAAAATTATTTCTTTTATTGTGCCTTTCCACGCTTCCACGTTTCGGTCACTGGTATAGGCCATCTTCAGAGCCGTAGGCGATTTCATTTTTCATTCAAAATTAAAATTTTCATTTATTCTCGCCTCTGGCTCTGAAGATGGCCTAGACCAGTGGTGCGCAACCTATCTTCATTTGCGACCCACATTTTTTTTTTTAATTTATAGCGACCCTTGAGCAGACAGTAGAGGTTTTTTTTTTTTTTTAAATCGTCAACGTAGTTAAAATGAAACTATTTCTGAAATATCCTTTTATTAGAGGTTTTTACAAAACCCATGATTTTGTGAAACAATGGTTTTATTTATGCATATGAGTACAAATATTTATTTAATACAAAAAATATTTTTAAACATTTTTTTTTTTTTACATCATTTACATTTTTACAACATTTTTACATTTAAACATTTACTCATAAGAATTCAATGTGGTTTACGACCGCGATATATTTTTTATTGTCATATAAAGTTCTTTAAATTTGGCGACCCTAAAAATTTTTCTCGCGACCCCTCTAGGTGTCGCGACCCACGGGTTGCGCACCACTGGGCTAGACCAGTGGTCGAAACGTCTCAATAAAAGAAACAATTTTGACTGCATATGTATTGGAATTTTTTTTTTCAATCGGCCCTAATAATACTTCCAACCACAAAGATAGACCTCACAATAAATTTATATAAAAATATTTTTTTTTATTTATTCCTATTTATAAAACTAGCAATCATTTGGAAAATTGCTCGGTGTGGCTAATATTTGCGCCTCCCATTAAAATAGTCCGCGCTTCCCTAGAGAGCCGCGCCTCACAGTTTGGAAAACGCTTCTTTACAGGGTGGGTCAAGCCCTAAATTGCAGTTTATATGGCTACTATGCACGTATAGTGTTATTATTTCTAAAAGATGGTGTTAAAAGATCATGCCTGTTCTATTTCATCAGAACTCTTATTTTTGTTTTGTCAATGGACTATACCAGTGGTTCCCAACCTTTTTTGATGTGCGGCCCACTTTTTCCTTAAAAAAACTCTGAGGCCCAGTCTATATACAGGGTGTCCCAGAACTCATGGATAATCCGTGAACGGAAGATAGGTCAGTTAATGAGTGGTAAATGAAAAAATTCTTTTTTAATAAAAGTCTCTTAGTTTTCAAGTTAAGAACATTTTTTGAAAATCTGGAAAATCGCTACCTTTCCCTAAATATTTAAATGCTATGACTACAAATTTTCATATTTTAATATTCTAATTTTAGTTACGGAATCCTGAATAACACTGTTATCGAAAACTAAGAGACTTTTATTTAAAAGAATTTTTTTCATTTGAACACTCATTAACTGACCTATCTCATGTTCATGGATTATTCTTGAGTTCTGGGACACCCTGTATAATTTTATATAAATATATATAATTTTTATCTTTTCTTAGAAGTCCGCGGCCCAGTTCCAAACAGCCCGCGGCCCACGGGTTGGGAACCGCTGGACTATACTGTCAGTTATTTTTACTTTCTCTTACCTCTATGTGTGTTAATATAGTATTAGTTTCATATTCAAGTTAGGTACCCCTCTGGGACGCGACAGGAAGCTTTTGAACAACATCGGCCAAAGAGTACTAGTTTTTTTTTTCGATTTCCTTAAAGAAAGAAAGAAGAAATGGTTGCCAGGGTAACAAAATATAAATATTCTAAATTTTATATGGCCCTCGGGCTTGGCGTAGTTTGTAGCGCACCTACCTTGTATACCAAGGGTCGAGGGTTCGGATCCCAGGCAGTCCGATGATTTTATTTAAGCCTTTTCGATACCAAATGGCTTAAATAAGAATGCCTGGACCCCCAAAATATATATTAAAAACATACGAGTATCGTCTTATATGGCCTAAGTTGCCAAAAAATTGTGTATGTGTGTGTGTGAATAGAAAAAAAGTTTGAGTGTTTAAAAAAAAAAAAAAAATTTATATCTTGAATTCTAATAATATATCGGCGAAAACTAAATATATGTCGACACAAAAAAAATCTGGTGGGACAAGCACAGTACACAACTTTCTTTTACCAAAGGTAAGAGAGAAAGTTGTATGCTGTGCGACTAGAAACACCAGATTTTTTCCGTTTATATGAAGAGGTCTGGTTATTCGCTCTCAAAGAGATATGCAAAATTTTATATAATTATTATTTTTTTTTTCATTTAGGCATAATTGGTCAAAACCATTTACCCTCACGCTAATATTTTTTTTTTTTGTTCTAACCTTAATTTATTCCTCCCCTTCATTTGTTTTCCTTTTTTTTTTTTTATTTCGATTAAGAGTTATTAAATGATAAAAAATTCAATTAAAAATTTAAAATAAATAAATTACGAATCTCATTTCGGAGTTTTTTTTTTTTTATATATATGCCTACACGTATTTGTATATGCTTCTATATATTAATGCTTTTTTTTTAAAGAGATCTTAAATATGATAAAAATTTAATTTAAATGTTTTTTTTTTTATTTAATAAAATTTTAAAATTGAATACATTAATCAGAGGCGTACCGAGGCAGTTGGGGGCCTGGGGCGGCACTAGAAGAGGGGGCCTTATATTGAATTTTTTTTTTTTGGGGGGGGGCTGCTCATCTTAAAATATCCCTCTTCTCCATACATAAAAATATTTTTAAAATACCGTATATCCCTGAACCCCAAGGGTCCCGGGGCCTCTCGAAGAGAAATCTTCATTAAATTTTGTTTTTACTTGTGCCCTGAGGGCCCCGGGACTTTTCAAAGAGAAATTTTCATTAAATTTGATATTTTAACTAAATTTTTCGGTTTTTATTTTAGCCCTGAGGGCCCCGGGGCCTCAAAAGGAGAAATTTTCATTAAATTTTGATTTTTTAACTAAATTTTTCGATTTTTACTTGAGCCCTGAGGGCCCCGGGGCCTCAAAAGAGAAATTCTCATTAAATTTTGATTTTTTAACTAAATTTTTCGGTTTTTATTTTAGCCCTGAGGGCCCCGGGGCCTCAAAAGGAGAAATTTTCATTAAATTTTGATTTTTTTAACTAAATTTTTCGGTTTTTATTTGAGCCCTGAGGGCCCCGGGGCCTCTCAAAGAGAAATTTTCATTAAATTTTGATTTTTTTAACTAAATTTTTCGGTTTTTATTTGAGCCCTGAGGGCCCCGGGGCCTCTCAAAGAGAAATTTTCATTAAATTTTGATTTTTTTAACTAAATTTTTCGATTTTTACTTGAGCCCTGAGGGCCCCGGGGCCTCAAAAAGAGAAATTCTCATTAAATTTTGATTTTTTAACTAAATTTTTCGGTTTTTATTTTAGCCCTGAGGGCCCCGGGGCCTCTCAAAGAGAAATTTTCATTAAATTTTGATTTTTTTAACTAAATTTTTCGATTTTTACTTGAGCCCTGAGGGCCCCGGGGCCTCAAAAAGAGAAATTCTCATTAAATTTTGATTTTTTAACTAAATTTTTCGGTTTTTATTTTAGCCCTGAGGGCCCCGGGGCCTCTCAAAGGAGAAATTTTCATTAAATTTTGATTTTTTTAACTAAATTTTTCGGTTTTTATTTGAGCCCTGAGGGCCCCGGGGCCTCTCAAAGAGAAATTTTCATTAAATTTTGATTTTTTTAACTAAATTTTTCGGTTTTTATTTGAGCCCTGAGGGCCCCGGGGCCTCTCAAAGAGAAATTTTCATTAAATTTTGATTTTTTTAACTAAATTTTTCGGTTTTTATTTTAGCCCTGAGGGCCCCGGGGCCTCTCAAAGAGAAATTTTCATTAAATTTTGATTTTTTTAACTAAATTTTTCGATTTTTACTTGAGCCCTGAGGGCCCCGGGGCCTCTCAAAGAGAAATTTTCATTAAATTTTGATTTTTTAACTAAATTTTTCGGTTTTTATTTTAGCCCTGAGGGCCCCGGGGCCTCACAAAGAGAAATTTTCATTAAATTTTGATTTTTTTAACTAAATTTTTCGGTTTTTATTTGAGCCCTGAGGGCCCCGGGGCCTCTCAAAGAGAAATTTTCATTAAATTTTGATTTTTTTAACTAAATTTTTCGGTTTTTATTTTAGCCCTGAGGGCCCCGGGGCCTCTCAAAGAGAAATTTTCATTAAATTTTGATTTTTTTAACTAAATTTTTTGGTTTTTATTTCAGCCCTGAGGGCCCCGGGGCCTCTCAAAGAGAAATTTTCGTTAAATTTTTTTTTAATAAATATATGGGGGCCTATGCCGGCTCGGGGCCTGGGGCGGACCGCCCCCCCCGCCCCCCCCCCTCGGTACGCCACTGCATTAATAAATAAAAATAATTTATATCGTAGTTAAGGTGCTTCAGGAAAGCACATTGAATCTTTAGTCCGAAATTACTGAGGCATTTTAAAGTATTTTTTTTTTTTTTTAATGATTTAAATATAATGTTTTTTTTTTTTTTTCTTCTATTTTAACGTGAAACTTTAATTTGACCGACACAAATTTTTTCGTTTCACTATCAGCATGTCGCGTTACAAGCCGTGACGCTACAAGTTATGACGTCACAAGCCGTGACGACAAAAATAGCAAAGTTGAAATTTAATATATATGACGAATTATAAAAAAATAATTGTGAGATTTAATTTTTCAATTTTTAAATTGATAAAATATAATTTTTAAAATAATTTAAAATGATTAAAATACTAAATAAATATTGTTCTCAGTTTTTAACATACGTCTGTTGATTTCCCATTATCATTCCCATTTTCCAATTATTAAATTAAGATTTTTTTTTTTTTTTTTTTTTTTTAAATACACTCACACTTTTTTCTCATTCACACTCACACTCTCACTCACATTTACACAGTCTTTTCGGCAACTCAGGCCATTTAAGACTTTGACGATAACCGTTGTAAGTAATATATATATTGTGGGTTCAGGCATTTCTATTTAAGCCATCTGGTATCCAAATGGCTTAAATAAAATCATCGGACTGCCTGGGTCCGAACCCGCGACGTTTGGTATAGGAGGTAGGCGCGCTACACCGGGGGCGACCTAAATTAACCTAAATTTTCAGTTAAACGCCTACGATCCGAAAAAAAGTTTCACTTGCATCGTGTTTTCATAAAACCACACAATGATTTATTTTATACGTATGTGATAGTGATTAATAACATATTAAAAAAATTAGCTTTTAATGTCCGAACAACCTTAAATCAAAGACAGTTTTAATTTCTTTGTTATTTCGCCCCCCTCATAGGTACAATTTGAATAATTCTGAGCTAGACATATTCGATAGAGTGGAGGTGAACAACAATGCAATCTATTATTTTTTTTTTTTGCATTGTTTGCATTCTGTAGATTGATTAAACATCCCTCTGAATCTCCAGAGGGCCGTTCGTGTTCTGGCCTGCAAACGATGGCAGCCATCAATCCAGGACAGCCAATCTTCTCCAGATCCAGCTACAGTTAATAAACCGGATTAGAATCCTTCCTTTTTTTTGCCACTCATCTTTCTCTTTATTTCCTCTCTCTCTTTTTTTTCTCTCTCATTCGATTCCCTTAAGCCTTCTCATACCAACTTACCTACTTCCATTTCCTGTTCGATGGATTGTGATTAAAATCGCCACCCATTGCGTTTTATAATTGTTTTTTTCTCTCTCTCTCTTTCTCTTCTTTTTTATCCGTTTCTCATTATATTTTGATAAATCAAATTTTTTTTTTCCCACATACTTTTTTCAGTCTATAAAATCTAATAAGAGGAGTTTTATATATGTTAAAACGACTTAAGGGCGAATTTGTATCTCAAATACTTGAAGTTGTTCGGAAATTAAAGCACTTTATCAGATTAAAAGCTAATTTTTTAGTATGTTTTTAATCACTATCACATGCGTATAAAATAAAATTTTGAAGCAGATCTGACGAAGGGTTATCGTGTAATTAATTTAAAAAAAAATGAAATTTAACATGTAGTCTATGGGGAATGTCGGGGAAACGCACACATATCGAATTATATAGCCACCTGTGTAATAGGTAAAAAAAAAAAAAAAAAACTTACATTTTATCAATTCACTTCCGAGGAATACGTTAAACATAAAATCAAAATTTTCTGACGAAGGCTTTTAAAGATATTTTAACAAGAAAGTCAAAAAAATTCTCCAAATTAACAGTCGCCAATAATTAAAAATGAGACTCAGACCAGTCTGGCAACGTCGCATAAAATAATACTCTTTTCTCGCTGTCAGTTACATTTTTTTTTCCATTTTTTCTCGCAAATCGTCCATTGTGCTTAAACTGATTTGCATTAATCATTGTAATATATTAAATAAAATAAAATTGAAGGCTTTTAAGATTTAAAATATCTAGCTGATAAATGCAATGTTGCCAGATCTATATTACGTGAAAAACTACTCGAGTCAAAAGTCATTCATTTATTATCTTTGGTAATTAAATTATTAACTTAGTCCAATTATAAACTATGATAGGTCACGACTAAATTATAATAAGGAATTTTGGCATTCAAATTTTTCATTTTATTAAAAAAAAAAATTTAGATTCTATTATGACTTACGGGGTACTATCAGAACAACCTTAAATTAATCCAAAGGCTCTATATCAGTGCTTCTTAAACTTTTTGATCTTTTTTGAACCCCGTGGAACAAGAGTCAATATCTCACGGCCCCCCTATTTGTTTCTTTTACCTAAAAAACTGTGTGAATGTGAGTGTGAATGAGAAAAAGTGTGAGTATTTTTTATAAAAAAAAAAATCTCAAAAACGAAAAGAGCTAGGAGATTTAAATTTCATATTTAAGTTAGGTACCCCTGGGTCGTGTCACCAAACTTTTGAATAAGAAAACGAGTGAAATAAAAATCTGGTCCTTCGAGCCGGATAGCATTAATATATACACAAAAAGTTTTGGTCCTTCGAGCCGGATAGAATGTACAAGTGCGGATACAAGTGGGAGTAAAGGAAGTAATCACCTCCCACCCCCCCCCCCCTCCTTTCAGTAAGATATTTTTCTTGAATTAAATTTTATTTTTAATATAAAATTTTAAAAATGATTAATAATACTTAAAAATTTGATTTGTATATATATTTTTACTTTCTTTTACCTATATATGTAATTTTATTATCGTGTCAAAAATGTAATGCCGAGAATGTTGATGGAAATACTCGTTTTGATTGTCTCTGATTCCAAAAAAATTGGGTCCCTGTGAGAACGCAATTCTTTATTACTGAAAGTAAGAGAAAGTTGTGTGACCAGTCACACCAAACCCCCTCTCCTGAATCTGCCCTTGTTCTCAATCCTTATTATAATCTATAAACGACCTTTAAAATGACAACCTATAAAAGATATGAAACCTCCGGCTCCATTGTTCTCTTATTGACTTTTAAAATCTCACAAGACGCGATTTTTTTTTCTTTGCATTCCCCCGTGAAATAAATAAAATTTCTTGCAAGATCCCCATTTCATTTTATATACATTTATATGTGAAAATAAAAAAAAAAAATATTTTTATTTCCGAAATTCTATAATAAAATTTTTAATATTTATATCTTCTCAAATATATAGAAAAATTTATTACAAGACATAGATAGATAGATAGAAAAATTAAAATAAAACGGAATTAACAAAAAAGCAAACAGATTTATTTTTTTTTATCGATTTAGGAAATATATCAAATTTATGAATTCTATAAATTTTATAGGAATGTAAAATTCGTTTCAAGAGGAAACGATATTTATTAGGCCCTATGAAATTATGATCTTAAGAGTAATGAAAGATTTTTTTTTTAAAGTGAAACTTTATTTAATGGCCTCAAATTTTTTCGCTCTTCTACTGTATCAGCATGTCGCGTTACACACCGTGACGTCAAAGACCGTGACGCTACAAGCCATGACGCAGGGACGAAAAAAATAGAAAAGTTTAAATTTAATATATATGACGAATTATAAAAAATAATTGTGAGATTTAATTATTCAATTTTTAAATTGATAAAATATAATTTTTAAAATGATTCAAATCTTCAATTACTAAATAAATATTGTTCTCAGTTTTTAACATGCGTCTATTGATTGCCCATTTTCCAATTATTAAGTTAATATATATGACGAATTATAAAAAAATAATTGTGAGATTTAATTATTCAATTTTTAAATTGATAAAATATAATTTTTAAAATGATTCAAATCTTCAATTACTAAATAAATATTGTTCTCAGTTTTTAACATGCGTCTATTGATTGCCCATTTTCCAATTGTTAAGTTAAGATTAAAAACGGGATTTTAATACCCTTAATTGAATAATTTTCTGAAAATTATCAGTTAAACGCCTACGATCCGAAAAAAGTTTCACTTGCATCGTAGTTTCATAAAACCACACAATGATTTTTTTTTAACTGAGTTTCAACAATTCCCATTGTACTTTATATGAATAAGACATACTAATAAATTTGCCATGATGGAGATTTAGAGACTATATCAAAGACACTGGTAGTAAATGCATCCTCTTTATGCCGCTGTAAATCGTAATTTATTCGCATCTATTTACTAAAATTGTTCATAAATAAGGCAATCATAACGATAAATCTCCAATGAACAATTTTAGATATAACAATCTGAACATAAATGAATAAATCATCATCAAACAAAAAAAACAAAAACAAAAAATAAATAAATAAATGAAAATTTAATTTTTTAATAGGAGAATTAAATTCACAAGGTTTTCTGTTTCAATAATATATTAATTTGATATTAACACTTTATACGTATTTATACATGTAATTCGCTTCTGAAAAGATGACACATATGGTGTCGAAATACGTATAAAGTGTTAATATCAAATTAATATATTATTGAAACAGAAAACCTGTGAATTTAATTCTCCTATTAAAGCATAATGTTTCAACTAGAGCCAACGGTTACCAGTTTAAAATTAATGAAAATTTAATTATTAATCAATTCTTTCAACTTATTTCAAAAAATAAAAATTGATATAGAGATCATTTTTTTAAATGTTTTTTGGACAGTAGTACCCCGTAAGTCATAATCAGGTCTATTCTCTAAGCAAAAATTGTAAACAACATTAATTCATTTTAACACTTTCTTGCCTCAAATAGCTATTGTGTAAGCAAAATTTGAAAGCCAAAGCGTTAACATTTAGTAAATAGTGTTAAAAATTAATGCCATGTCTAGGGGGTGCCTTTAATATTTTAACGTCGTGCTTAAAATAAAAATGGCATCCTTAATCTAAAAAGTAAGGTTATGATTTTGATAGCTTTGAAATAAAAGCAACATGTTAACGTCGCTGTTAAAACTCTGTTTAGAGAAAAGCATTTTTTAACGCTGATTGTTTTTATTTTCTCTTACCTCTATATATATGTTAATATATAGAGAGAGAAAGTATTGTATTAATGTCAAAAATTCGATGTCGAGATACACGTTTTGAGGTCCCCTGAATCCAAAAGTGATTTTCGCGACATGGTCTGTCTGGGTTCAATTTTAAGCATGAAGGAATTGAGCTATGAGGATGAAATGTTATATTTAATTTAAACACCCCCAGGGACCGTAAAAATAAGCTTTTAATCAAAATCGGTCAAAGAGTACTAATACTTTACTGATGTACTTTGACAGTTTTTTTCGATTTTCTCAAAGTTCGCTTTAAGAATTTTTTTTTTTAATTCATAAATCAACTATTTTTTAGATGCTTTTTAAAAAGTATATCAGTGAAATTTTTCGTTGAAATCGTTTGAAGTACACTTTACTGATGTGGAAGCATTCGTAGCTCAGCGCCATCTATGAATCATCGCGTGGTCAAGTTTGGAACTAAAGTGCTAAGAGGAACTAAATATATCTCGACACAAAAAATCTGGTGTGACCGTGCTGGTACCGAAGGGTAAGAGAAAGTTGTGTGCTGTGTGCCATCACACCAGATTTTTTGTATTTAAAATTGTATTGTATTTGTTTGGACCGTGCCACCGAGGACTAGTGGTCGTTAATAAATTTATTTATTTATTAATAAATACCTTTTGATTTTGCTGCCCTCTTTTTAATAAAATAATTCTCTAAGATGAATAAATAAATGCATCACTTGTTTACTTCTTCGAAATACTTTCCGCTTCAATTAATTTCTCTTCTTATTACGTAATAGGGCCTTAATGGTAATAAGTAGTAATTTCTTTCCATCCATTTTTGAAGATGATGTTTTTCTTCAATCAAGTTGATTTGTTAAATTTTGTATTGAGTCGATTTTCTCCGCTAGGATGAATGCTGGAATCAATTTAATACCTGCTGGCTGGCCTCCTTGCATAAGATTATCAGCCTAATCGGCCTATCATCTTATCAATATATAGCCTCCTATTACGTAGAATAGAACGATATATTGGGAGATGGATACAGGGACAATAGAGGAGCTTAAATCTAACGAGCTCGCCTCGAGGATCCTTCCTTCGATCCAATCAAAAATTATGATACTCTAAATAATAGCGGAGGAATTGTGCAAACTCAACAAAAATACAAAAAAAAAAATTCATGTTTTTTAGTTAGGCCTAGAAAATTTTAGAATTGTAAAATTAAAACATCTCTGGCCCTTCCAGGGGCATATAACTGGCATTTTGAGGCTAGAAAATCAATTGTCATCTAAAGTGACATCCAAAAATATGGTCGCTTTATAACCCAACTAAACTTAATGATATTTAGGGATTTTCAGTCGAAATTTAATAACTTTAAGGTAAAAATTCTCACAGAAGATATTGTCAGATCTGTATTGTCAATTTGGGTGGACCACTTTTGTCGGTTATTACATTTCGCTCCGAAAAAAAGTGGCAAAACAACCCAACCTATTAGGCACCTCACTGATGTACTTTTTCAATTTTTACTTTCTCTTACCTATGTATATATGTAATATATATATTGAGAGAGAAAGTATTGGATTCATGTCAAAAATTCGATGTCGAGATTTTGATGGATCTTCACGTTTTGAGGTCCCCTGAATCCAAAAAAGTGGTTTTCGCGACATGGTCTGTCTGTCTGTGTGTGTGTGTGTCTGTGAACAAAATATCTCAAGAACGAAAAGAGCTAGGAAGTTGAAATTTTATATTTAAGTTAGGCACCCCCATGGGACGTGACACGAAGCTTTTGAACAAAATCGGCCAAAAAGTACTAGTACTTTACTGATTCACTTTTTCAGTTTTTTTCGATTTTCTCAAAATTTGCTCCAACGATTTTTTTTTAAATTCATATATCAACTATTTTTTAGTTGCTCTTTAAAATGTATATTCTCATTTTGTGATTGAAATCTTCTGAAGACCACTTTACTCTTGTACTCCATAGAAAAGATAGGAGAAATGGTTGCCATGGTATCAAAATATAAACATTTTGCCATACTTATAAATTTTATACATCTTGAATTCAATTGTACCCTACTGTCGGAAACTAAATACATGTCGACACAAAAAATCTGGTGTGACAAGCACAGTACGCAACTTTCGATTACCGAAGGTAAGAGAAAGTTGTGTGCTGTGCGCCAGTCACACCAGATTTTTTTTTTATTTTCTCAAAATTAGCTCCAACGATTTTGATTAAAATTCAAAAATCAATTTTTTTTTTTAGATCTTTTTTTAAATGTATATTTTTATTTTGCCACCAAAATTGTTTTAACACACACTTTACTTTTGTACATTAGAGGGAAAATGCTATCTATAGTAACAAAACATAAATATTTTTCCTTGTTTATAAATTTTACATCAATAGCATGTCAATAACATAATTAAATACACTGCGCGTCAAAAGAAAAACGTAACACTTTATTTCTACCTAAGAAGACCTGTCTGTTCTAATCTATCTAATTTTAAGAAACATTTTTCTCATACATTTCTAAGTAAATTTAACACAAATACAAATCATTTTAATCAATTTAATACAATTTAAATAAAATAAAAAAAAACGACGGTAGAAACAGTCCGAGTATGATATTGTAAAAGGAGCAGGAGGTTTACTCGATTGATTTTGCAGATGGAGGTTCAGAGATGAAATAATTTATGAAAAAATTATATCGAGGATTTTTATTGACAAGACGACTGTGATTGCCATTTTAACAGTTTCGGTCTGAAGAGACCATCATCAGGCCTGCGAAAGATTACATAAAAAAGTGAGTCAGGACACAGCAATACCAAAAAATTAATCACATCATCAATTTTCATTATTAAGAACATTCCCTTAAATTCTAGCTTATTCAAATACAGCTAAAAGATATTTGTATTATGAATTGTACATCATCAGCAAGATATTTATTATATTTTTACAATTTACAAATGCATTTAATTGAAAAAGATCTGTGGCTGTAGGCTTCATGACTCCAAATGTATTTAACAAATAAAAATATAATAAATATCTCGCTGATGATGTACAATTCATAATACAAATATCTTTTAGCTGTATTTGAATAAGCTAGAATTTAAGGGAATGTTCTTGATAATGAAAATTGATGATGTGATTAATTTTTTGGTATTGCTGTGTCCTGACTTTTTGATGTAATCTTTCACAGGCCTGATGATGGTCTCTTCAGACCGAAACTGTTAAAATTGCAATCACAGTCGTCTTGTCAATAAAAATCCTCGATATAATTTTTTCATAAATTATTTCATCTATGAACCTCCATCTGCAAAATCAATCGAGTAAACCTCCTGCTCCTTTTACAAAATAAAAAAAATATGTCTATTTACAAATTCAAAGAGAAATCAACATAATCTCGATATGTTTTATTGGATATTAATTTAAAATTTTGTTTTTATAAGAATTTCCAATAAAATAGACAGAGAAAAACTGAAAACTGGAAAGATTATTTTAAAATTTCACAAATTTGGCGTTAATGAAAAAATTTCGACATTTTTGTCTTTGTTTTATTTAAATTGTAATTATTTATTAAAATGATATGGATTTGAGTTTAATTTATTTTGAAATGTATAAGATATTTCATATTAAATGTTTCTTAAATTAGAGTATCATTAAGGTAGATCAACAAAATAGATCTTTTTAAGAAGAAACAGAGTTACGTTTGTATTGATTCACAGTATAGAAACATAATGAGTAGTAATGGTAATATTAAATAAAATTTTGCGGTAGTTGAATCCCATAAATCATTGATCCGTTATTTATATATTTATACAGTACTTCTCTACGCTACTAATGACAACAATTTTAGCCCTTAAGCAAATTAAATGTGGGAAATGAAATATGAAATCACTTTATTTGACGAACATTTATTTTAATCCTAAACTCAAATAGGCGTTAAGTAGTTGATAAAATAGAATTGTCTGATTCTCATAAGACATCAACTAAAATATTATTCTAATCTCAGTTGGGGATATATATATTCTCTCACTTTATTTGAGTTTAAATACGAGATATTTACTAATAGAATTTACAGAAATAAAATAAATCTGTGGGCAATTCATGCATGTAATGGAAACTATCCTCTCTCTCTATTAGTTTTATAAACACCCATTAAATTGGAAAATTTCCAATTTAACTCATTAGCCAAGGCGATTTCTAGTCGCGCGATTATTCACTAGCAACGATATAACTCAACCTGGGATCAAGCAATATTAGAGATGCTAAAAACCGAAATAGTAATTTTTATAGCCTTTGAAATACAAAAATCTGGTGTGACTGGTCGCACAACACACAACTTTCTTTCTCTTACCTTCGGTAATCGAAAGTTGTGTTCTGTGCTTGTCACACCAGATTTTTTTGTGTCGAGATATATTTAGTTTCTGGATTTGAATTTGAAAAATTTATAAACTTTTTGTTATATTTTGTTACTATGGCAACCATTTCTCCTATCTTTCCTTCGAAGTACAAGAGTAAAGTGGTTCAGAAGATTTCAATTACAAAATGAGAATATACATTTTAAAGAGAATCTAAAAAATAATTGATTTATGAATTAAAAAAAAAAATCGTTGGAGCGAATTTTGAGAAAATCGAAAAAAACTGAAAAAGTACATCAGTAAAGTGCTAGTACTCTTTGGCCGATTTTGATTAAAAGCTTATTTTTCCGGTCCCGGCGGGTGTTTAACTTAAATATAAAATTTCACCCTCGTAGCTCAATTCCTTCATGCTTAAAATTGAACACACACATACACACAGACAGACCATGTCGCGAAAACCACTTTTTTGGATTCAGGGGACCTCAAAACGTGTATATCCATCAAAATCTCGACATCGAATTTTTGACATGAATCCAATACTTTCTTTATATATATATATATATATTACATATATACTTAGGTAAGAGAAAGTAAAAATTTTAAACATGAGAAAATATTTATATTTTGTTACCATGGCAACCATTTCTCCTATCTTTCCTATGAAGTACAAGAGTAAAGTGTGCTTCAAACAATTTTGAGAGCAAAATGAGAATATACATTTTAAAGAGCATCTAAAAAATAATTGATTAGAATGGAATTAAATTTCCGCCACTCAAAACAGAAGATGTTTTAACAACGTTTCGTAAACTTAACTCAAAAGTTTCGCCACTATGATAGTCAGCATGTGATATATGTCCAGATAATAAATATTACAGAAGAAGATTGTGAATTTTTCGCCTCTCTTCCCACCCTTTGGATAAATAAAGCATAATTTTGATGTTCCATATTTAAACCCTCTAAATTTAGGCATTAATATATTAATGTATATAAAATAAAATTGTAATTCAGGAAATGCTTGGAGCTATTTATTCAAATGAATTAATTACATTATTTTTGTATGATGAGGGGGGGGGGAGGGAAATCAAACCATCACAAAATACCAGTTGTTTCACATAAACATTCATTTGGATTATTCAAAATATCTCTCAGTTTAGGTTGAAGGGTGGAGGAGGATTAAATTGCGATTCTAATTTAATACTAATTATTCCAATAAAAATAATAAATTTGATTTTAAAAAAATAATCAACAACTTGTTACAATTCCATGACAAAATTCGATGGAAATACATGTTTTGAGGTCGCCGAGTCGAAAAAATTGATCTGTTTGTCTGTGAACAAAATATCTCAAGAACTTGGAGGTTGAAATTTTATATTTTAAGTTAGGTACCCCCATGGGCCGTAACACGAAGCTTTTGAACAAAATCGGCCAAAGAGTACTAGTACTTTACTGATGTAATTTTTTTTTTCGATTTTCTCAAAATTAGCTCTAACGATTTTGATTAAAATTCAAAAATCAATTATTTTTAAGATGCTTTTTAAAATGTATATTCTTATTTTGTCATTGAAATCTTCTGAAGCACACTTTTACTCTTGTACTTCATACTGGTGCGGCCAGGCCCACCAGATTTTTTCTTTGTATGTATATATTATTTAGTTTTGTTTTATTATTGTATTTATTTATTGTTATTGTTTTAATAATGCTTTGTATATTTTAATTTTGGTAGTGTACAGTATATTTTTACTTTATCTTACCTATATGTATGTTTTTTGTTTTTTTTTTTATATTTTATTTTGCCGGCTGTTAGGTTGCCTCATTCAGCCCTAGAAGTGTTTATACAAAATTATTTATATAAAAGTAAATCTTTCACAGTTACTGTCCTTAAAAAATTACATGCATACCAATAAAAACTATACAATAGAATACAAAAACAATACAATTACAAAATTAGCAATAGCATTCACAAATAATACAATCTTATCAATAAAATACAAAAACAATACAATATTAAAAAGCATTCGAAAACAATACTATATCAAACCTATTATGTATAATATACATATACCGGCATATATAGAGAGAAAGTATTGGTTTCATGTCAAAAATTCGATGTCGAGATTTTGAGGTCCCCTGAATCCAAAAAAGTGGTTTTCGCGACATGGTCTGTCTGTGTTCAATTTAAAGCATGAAGGAATTGAGCTAGGAGTTTAAAATTTTATATTTAAGTTAGACACTCCCCTAAGGCACTTCACTCTTGTACTCCATAGAAAAGATAGGATAAATGGTTGCCATGGTAACAAAATATAAATATTAATATTTTCCCATACTTTTAAATTTTACATCTTGAATTCAATTGTACCCTACTGTCGGAAACTAAATATATGTCACTAATATAAACTTTCTAAGACTAAATATATGTCGCCACAAAAAATTTGGTGTGACAAGCACAGAACACAACTTTTTTTTACCAAATGCAAGAGAAAATTGTGTGCTACAGGTCACGCCAGATTTTTTTTTCTAATTTAATGATTAACTTATTCTTGTTACGTAAATGTAATTATTAGCAAAATTTATCTTTTCGCCATGAGGAAATTATTTATTAAGGGAATAATTAGGATAATCAATCTACGAAAAATTCTCTTCATAATTTAATTCTAAGAGGCTAATATTACTTTAAAAGCTTATAAAAATTGATCTTAATTAACCTATTGATGATGGTGAAATATTATTATTAATTATTTACGCTAATATATCAAAAAAAAACTAAAGCACTTGATATTTTTCTAACTAAAAAGTTGAACGGGAATAAAAAACATAAATAATTTCAATTATCTGTCCAAATTGACACTCGATTAAACATTTGTCCATTGGAGTGAATGAATACGCAGCAGCATTCGAGTTGTTTTTTTTTCCACCCCCCCCCCCCCCCACCCTCCCATTTCCTATCCATATACACTTGATGTGTAATTGGATACAACATATTTTGTGGTCAAATTTGAATGGGAGTAAAAGGAAAAAAATATTTGTTATTAATTGAAGGTATCTACTTTTTTATTTGATCATAATTGGCTGTTTTATTAAAAATTTTACTTTTAAACGATATCAAATATATTTTTTTATTTTTTCCCCACTTTTCATTATTATTATTTTTTTTGTGGTGTTGTATAATCAAGAGAAAATATCTTTGAAATGAAATTTAGTGTAAGGGTATTGTTACGGCAGTTTTGAAACATTTTTAGTGATATTTTAGTGACATTTAAATAAATAAAAATTGAAATTTGATAAATTTAAATGTCACTAAAATATCATCAATATAAAATTCCTCCTAAATGTGGCGGATGTTTCAAAACTCCCGTAAACAGGTATTTTATGGATGGTTGAATTTGTAGCCAGAATATTTTCTTTAAAAAAAATATTTTTCTAACAGCTAACGTTTCGACCTTGGTTAAGGAGCTGTTAGATGTCATTATATCACCAAATATATACCATGGGGAACATAAACATTTGCACCCTGGCCAGTTTGAAAGACGCCTACTAGTTAGGCAGCCAAATTGACTCACCACTACATATGCACTGTATGTGTGGATTTACCTGAGCTAGGGTTCTGAGGGTCTTTTATGAAGAGACCATAAACCAACCCTTTTGAACAATATATATAGCGATATAGCGTAGCCTTTTCATATCAAATGAATTTGATCTCAAATTAATAGAATTTCAACTTTTTTATTAATTTCTTCTTGTTATTTGGAAAAAATTAACTTATTTCACAATTTGAACGAAACTTGTATCCCAATTTTTAATTAAATTTTTCCGATACCTTTATAATAATATCTTGGGGCCTTAAAAGATTCTTATTTAAAAAAAAAAAAAAAAAGTTATCTCGGATTTTTTTGACGAGACATCTTACAACTTAGAGTGTGGAAGTTGGACAATAAATAAATTTTAAATAAAAAATTTGCGAATTCCTCTTTTTATCTAGGCCCTACGAATTAAACAAAAGCAAACATTAAAAGCTAGAAATTGAAATTTAAGTTTTTTCGGTGTTTAGAAGAGGAATTCGCAAATATTTTTATTTAAAATTTATCTATTGTCCAAAGGGTTTTTTTTTTTTTACACACTTTTTTCTCATTCACACTCACACTCCACACACATTCACACTGTCTTTTCGGCAGCTCAGGCCATATAAGACATTTACGATAACCGTTATTTATGAATTTATATATATTGGGGTCCAGGCATTTTTATTTAAATTGTCCAAAGGGGGTTGGTTTATGGTCTATCATAATAGACCCTCAGAACCTACCTCAGGTAAATTCACATAGACAGTGCTTATGTGGTGGTGAGTCAATTGGGCTGCCTAACTAGTAGGCGTCTTTCAAACAAGCTAGGGTGCAAATGTTTATGTTCGCCATGGTATGTATAATGACATCTAGCAGCTCCCAAAATGGCCTCAACCAAGGCCGAAACGTTAGCTGTTAAAATATAGTTAAAAAAAATAAATAGATTCGGACTTGGCGTAGTTGTTAGCGCGCTTGCCTTGTATACCAAAGGTCGAGGGTTCGGATCCCAGTTATATAAATTTTCTTCGATACCGCCTGGCAGTTAGGCAACCATATTTACAGCCAAGGCAATTAGAAGGGCGAAGCGCACGGCTCTCTCGTTATTTGGATACACTGTTTTTTACTTTCTCGTTTTTTTTTTTTTTAAAGGCCATTTTAGGGGTTACTAATTTATTCATATAATTTAAATATATATTATCGGATGACTATCTAGGGACGTTCCACACCCTAATTGCTCCAAGTCACCAATCCCGAGCTCCGTTTTTATTTTTATAATATTTTTTTTAAATTAATAAAATAATTACGATTCAGGACAAGTAAATAATGATATGTTACCGTAGTTCTTTTAATGTTTAAGTTTAGTATCAGGTCTTTATTTAACCATTTGATGATTATTTGATACCGATCTTCAATTTTAGTGTAAGTAATAAATTTCATCGATCTAACTCATTGCATTTGTAAATTATCGTGTTCATATACGTAATTTCTAAAACGTCATATCATGTGATTAATTACATCATTTTAAATCATTATATAAACAGAAAACATTTCTTACATTAGATTATATTTCGATTAACGAAGGTTTTATGGATTTTTTATACTTATAAAAAATTTTTTCATTATCAACCTTTTCATTGAAAAGTCGTTTTTCGATTTTGGAATCGACTTGATATTTTTCGATTCTCGGAATCGATTAATCATTTCTGAAAGTCGATTGTTTAAAAACTCTATAACTCGTGATTAGGAGATACTCAGTAAATATTAAATATATTTATTTATTTATAATATATACGATTTATTAAGTATTTAAACATTTTATTAAATACAACACACACAAATATTGTTTTCAATATTTTTATAAAGGAATGTTCTATCCAGAAATTGCACGTGATATGGCACCGAACATTAAAATAAAATATTAAAAAAATATTGAATTAAGAATGCCACATATCTTCACTAACCGATCTTAGAAAGCGTGTTGATTGGTGTGTTATGTGTAGGTTTTAAAAGAAAGATGAAAGTCAATCAATGAAAACGTTACAAACTATATTACCAACGGATACTAAGTATTGTAAGAAAAAAGTCGAAGTCGTCCAGTGAGAATCGATTCTAATCGACTTGAGAGAGTTTCAACTCGATTCTAACAAGTCGATAATTTTCAGTAAAAGATCGATTCTTGATTAAAGTCACAGTCGACTTTTCCATCCCTGGTTTCTGTAAACATTTTTTATGTTTTATTTGTATTTTCGGCATGTACGTTTTAATATTATTGGTTTCTAGGGAAATAAATGTTCAGGAAATGAATTTTTTTCTTTTTAATTAAATTTTGATTATTAAGGAAGGATTGCGACTAATCCCCTAAACATGTGACACCGTAAGGAGACTCTCGCCCCAAGAACAAGAAAGTTTTTTTTTAATATTAGAAATAAATCATGTTTTTAATTTTACTAAAACATTTTAATTTACAAAAAGAGAAAAAGATAAGGCGGCGGGGGGAAGGGGGAGGGGGGGATGTAAAATACAATACTATACATATACAAGAGAAAATGAGTGAATGAGAAATGGAGGGAGGGGGCGGAGAGAGTACATATTTTAGAATATCCATTTGGCAAAGTATTTCAGACAGGTTTATGTTTAATGCAGACTGTGAACGGTCGATGGAAAAGTTCTCTACCCCCTTCCTCCTTACCCCTTATTCACCCAATTCCTCCCCCCACGGTTGGCCTTTTTTTCCCCACAAGTTGGCCAAGTGCTCTCGACGGGCATTCCGGTCCACTTGTCCCGGAGGCCGGGGTTTGAATCCCTAATCAGTCCCCCGATTGTTACTTGTTATTCCGAAGCCAATCGCAACCCCGACCCCCCTCTACCCCCTGGCTGCCTTTGACAAAAGAAGGGCGGGCCGCCCACAATAAATGATCTATCATTAGTATTTAACCGACTTTATCCAGAATACATTCAATTCCATTCCTGGAATTACACCTAAACAACAACAACAAATGAAAAACAGGCTTCACTTTGTTGTTGATTAACATTATAACAAAAAAAAAAACGAGCTTTTAAGTTCAAAAATTATAGTATACAAATGAACTCTTTACTTCTGCTATTTTTAAATTACTCTTTAAATTTAGTTTCATTTCTGGCTCGCGTCCCTATTTAGAAAAAACAATTACATCCTTCTAGATTCCATTTAGAATATAATATTAAAAATTTAAAATTAGTCCACTTAGAAAGTCACTTATCAATAAAAGCTGATGATAACACACTTTTGTTATTTCGGTCTTCAGAGAAAAAAAATTTAAAGTGCTGAGTGATTTAAAATTCAGAAAAAATTTTATTTTCTAATTTAAAATTTAGAAAAATTTTATTTACAAGCTTAACTAAATAAATAAAAAATATATATATTTTCCAGTTTAAAATTCAGAAAAAATTTTATTTTCTCATTTAAAATTTAGAAAAATTTTATTTTCTCGTTCAAAATTTAGAAAAAATTTTATTTTCCTTTTCAAAATTCAGAAAAAAAATTTATTTTGTCTTAAAATTCAGAAAAAAATTTTATTTTTCCCTTTAAAATTCAGAAAAAATTTTATTTTCTCATTTAAAATTTAGAAAAATTTTATTTTCTCATTTAAAATTTAGAAAAAATTTTATTTTCTCTTTTCAAAATTCAGAAAAAAAATTTATTTTGTCTTAAAATTCAGAAAAAAAATTTTATTTTTCCCTTTAAAATTCAGAAAAATTTTATTTTCTCATTTAAAATTTAGAAAAAATTTTATTTTCTCATTAAAAATTTAGAAAAAATTTTATTTTCCCTTTCAAAATTCAGAAAAAAATTTATTTTGTCTTTTAAAATTCAGAAAAAATTTTATTTTTCTGATTTAAAATTCAGAAAAAATTTTATTTTCCATTGTCAAATGATTCTTTAAACTTTAGAAAATTTTTATTTTCCATGAAAAATTTTGCATAAAATTAGTTTTCCAATTTCAGGGAAAGTGATTAGAAAAAAAATGTCAGTTTGACTTTTAAAATTTAGAAAAATTTAATTTTTCTGAATTTTAAATTCAGAAAATATTTTATTTTAAGACCATTTGTCAAAATTTGTTAATTCTTTAATCCTTTATGAAATTTTTCCATTTTCCATTAACTGATAATACACATTTTTATAAAATTTTTAAACAAGATGAATATTCACTATTTGATCCTATTTGTCATTTAGGATTATATGATTTCACAATAAATTTTATTCTATATAAAGAGTTGCTGATTTGTATATAAATCAAAATTAAATCCTAAAAAATAAATAATATTATTTATCTATAGGCCTTCCTACGTGTTTGTAAATATTTGCTCGATTTCATTTAAACGCGAATAGTGAATTGGATTATATGATCGGAATTTATCTAAATTTGGAATTTGAAAGGCAAATAAATACAAGGAAAATTAATTATATTTTTGTTTAGTTGCTCAGGGGTCCACATCTTGTGGGTATGTGGATGGCGACCACGAGCTGCCCTAGCTGGGACTGGCAGTACTTCTGTTCTTTACATGTCAGTCCCTTCCCTTCTATATTTTTAACAGGCGTCAGACCGTGCGACGGGCCGGCCTGTTCTATTCCTTCCCAGTTGCAAAAACCCCCACTCCCTCCGCCGACCCCGCACCGCAGGATTAAGGCAAAGTTTATTTAAATATTTTTCGAGATTTATATATTGGAATAAGATAATAGTATTCAAAATACCTCGATTCGGACTTAACTAGTCATAGATATATAATATTTAACAAGTCTGTGAGTGTTTTTTTATTGGCGAGGCCAAACCTCCATAACTTAACCCCACTGCCCTCAGGGCTTTATTGTTTACAGTAGTGTGTTAGAGCAGACCCAGATGTCTGCCCCTCTACGGGTTTAAAAAAGCAGCGGATAAGTGATAAATTTTTCTTTCAAGTTTTTCACTTTGTTAGTAACTTGCGCGACTAATTGCATATAAGGGGAAGTGAGTTTTATTGGTGCAGGTCGAGGGTGATCGGTGGCAATGGGCAGTACGCTATGCCCGTAAGGGCTGGAGATCCTGAGTTCGATTCCCGATGGGATATTTGGCCTCGCCAATAAACAACACTCACAGTCTTGTTAAATATTTTTGTTTAGAATAGAATAGTAAGGTTCATAAATCATCTACTCTTGTTGTTAAAAGACATCTGAGTAGCAATAAAATTTAAATACATTTTTTCTTTAAGGAACTTGTAAACATCTTCTTAGGGATGGAAAAGGCGCTCAATTTTCGATTTTTGAATGGACTTGATATTATTCGATTCTCGGAATCAATTAATCATTTCTGAAAGTCAACTTTTCGACTTTCAAGTCAACTTTTTAAAAACTCTATAACTGGTGATAGGAGATATTCAGTAAATATTAAATATATTTATTTATTTATTTATAATATAAGATTTACACAAACAAATATTGTTTTCTTGTTTGTAGATGGCCGTAAGGATGATCAATTTTATTATAAGGACATCGGCCAAAAAATAAATACTTTTGCATATTATCCGTTTATTTGTAAATATTTCGATTCCAGTGATATAGAATTATCTGTATAAAAACATCTGTTCATTGTACTGAAGATCCTATATCACCGGAATCGAAATATTTACAAATAAACGGATAATATGCAAAAGTATTTATTTTTTGGCCGATGTCCTTATAATAAAATTAAATATTATTATAAAAGAATATTCTATCCAGAAATTGCACGTAATATGACACCGAACATTGAAATAAAATTTCTAAGTTGAATATCAAAATAAAACATTAAGAATGCCACATATCTTCACTAACCGATCTTAGAAAGCGTGTTGATTGGCGTGTTATGTGTCGGTAGATCAAAGTCAATCAACGAAAACACTTACTTATCCCTCTTATTTACTGATTTCATATAGGAGTTTTAACTTTAGGGGACTTTCCACACGCTGGATCCTCTAGGCCGCAGTTCACGTTTCTACGTTGCCGGCCCAATTAATTAATTAATTAAATACTATTTTTTTTTTCTTTCTCTTTGATCAAATAAATCAATTTAATGAACAAAGTTTATTCAAAAAATTTATTTTTTTTTTTTTACCTAAAGGTAAAAGTTTATTTTTTTTTATTCATATTTAAATACATTTCGAGGTTGAATTTCTTTGAAATTTAACCTTTTCCTATAAAAGGCAGCAGAATGAGTTTAAAACTGTCTAAAAGCTTACTCTAACTCTCTCTCATGGTTTTCTGCTCTTGTATACATTCAAGATGAGATACATTCAATATGATGTGTAAAGTAAAAGGGAAATGTAAAGGTTAGAAGAATATAAATACGTAAATAAATAACTTGAAGGTAGAAATAAATTTTAAAAACTTGACAAAGATTATTAAGAAATATATATATGTTTTTCATCTTTTCTCTAATTATAAAGTTTTTTAATTAATAAAAAAGAATATATATATATATTTTTTTGAACACTCACACTTCTTTCCCATTCACGCACACACATATACACAGTCTTCCCGGCAACTCGGGCCATATAAGACTAAACGATAGTGATTATTTGTTAATGTAACTATTTGGCCAGTTCTTATTTAAGCCATTTGGTATTCAAATGGATTAAATAAAATCATCGGACTGCCTGGGGTTCGAACCCGCGACGCTTGGTATATGAGAATAGGCACGCTACCTACTACACCAAGCCCGGAAGCTATTTATTTATTTCTAATATAAGATTTATTAAGTATTTAAACATTTTATTAAATACAACACATACAAATTTTGTTTTCAATATTTTTATAAAAGATTATATTCTATCCAGAAATTGCACGTGATATGGCACCCAACATTAAAATAAAATATGGAAGTTGAGTATCAAAAATTGAAGAATTAAGAATGCCACATCCACATGTCTTCACTAATCGATCTTAGAAAGCGTGTTGATTGGTGTGTTATGTGCAGGTTTTAAAAGAAAGATGAACGTCAATGAATGAAAACGTTACAAACTATATTACCGTACCATG